>ML306140.1:0-81537 GCA_005239505.1 Nicotiana paniculata
AGGATAGGAGTCCTAATTTCCTCCGGGACTGATAGGAAGGGACGGGTAACAACATGCAATAGAAGTTGAGACCAACACTCGTTTTTAATAACCTTACGTGGTGGGAAGGGTAGATATGGATATGATGACCGGTGCACTAATACACCTGCATTGCTATTAACCTTAGGTCGTAATCCTTTCAAAATATAACCTTCTTTGCTATTTTCAAACACCTGCATGCTTAAGACTTAAATCCCCTCTTATTTGATCCTTTATTTGTTTGTTTTCTAAGCCGTACAAATTCATGAAACCATTTGGCCGGGAACCACACTTGTGGACCCTGAGGGGTGCCTAACACCTTCCCCTTAGGATAATTTCAATCTATTACCCAATCTCAGGTTAGGAACGTAGTTGTAATTGAACCCCTTAGGTTCCCTAACGCACCGTTAAAATAGTTAGGTGGCGACTCTTCAAAATATGCAAACCCCTTTCCCAAAAGGAACGAGTTATCTCAACCAATGTCATAAACCTTTTCAACCGGCCACGAAAGGAGCGATCGGGGAGAAAAAGGGGGTGCGCGACAGTTTGAATGGTTGAAATCTGGGATATTGAGAGTGAGGGATAGATTTGCCAAGTTCCTGACCTGCTCGAGCTCACCCTGGAGTTCTAGAATTTTCTGCTCAAGTCGTGATACCACATCATTCGGGGCCTGAGTACCTCAGCCATCAGAAGCTTCTGCATGTTCAACATGTGCATTGTTTTCTTTTCTGGTGCCTTTCAAATCATACATCTTTGCTTTCCCTTTGTCTTTTGGTGGACTTGGAGGAGGAGAATATGGAGGGCCCCTGGATTTAGTATGATAAGCTGATGATGCCAGTATGCACGAATCAACCTTTGGGATATGGGAATAATCAAAAGAAAGAAAGAAAAACAAAAGGTAGCCAAGTTAGTAAGGGTTTTGAAAATAATATTTGCAATATTTAAACACATATTGCCGAATGTAAATTCGCGTCTAATTTTGGAGCCTCATTGTGCCCGAGGTAGGCCTAGCGACAAGTTGTTTTGGATAACTTAGATGCCAATAAATTCCTCATTTCATTAATATAAAAAACAAACGAATCCTAAAACGACACTAAGATAATAAAAGATAAGTCATTACTGGAACACGGCCTTATTACATTTGGAGAAGCAAATAAATCTAATCTCCTTGGTCCCAGAAGGACCTTCCCCAGGCTTAATATTTTTGACTCCATCAATCAGGTCCCCCAGTTCGCGCATGCCCAACAACAGGTATACTCTTTCTAGATGTCCTCCCTCACCTCCTTCAGCATTCTGGCAGTCGATGATTCTTTTCCTTGTCTTTTCTCCTAGCTCCATCAAGCCATGCTTCAAATATTCCACCCTTTCATTGGAGGTGATAGCCATTTCCCTCCATTCTTTGATTAATCTCTCGTCTGTCTCGTGTATCTCATGTGCGGTCTCGGAATCACGAATCCTCTTGCACAACTTGTTGTACTTTACTTGGGTTTCTGCATCTTTGTCGATGACCCTGTTTCCCCGACCAATTCCTGGCTCAACTTTCCCAGCTAAGTTATCCTCCAACCATGCTGGTTAAAAGGGTGCATGTCCCGCATGATACATGTCTGGCTTGATGGTGTCCTTCTCCATAATAATCTTTGAGTGCCACATGTGCTGAGCTTGACACTTGCAAGGGATGTCGTCATCCTGAAAATTTGCCCGGAAATGACTTATCTTCGCGACCCGCGGTATGATATGCTTCCTACCTGCCTCATCACCCTGATGGGAACATAAGGGTATATTGCCCTTAACATGATCAACACTAAGTGAGAATCGTCCCTTGACCTGATGATGAACTCGTCAGTAAGAACCATTCAAACATCCACTGAACCTGATCCTCAGTCAAATTGTCGAAGAACTCCACCCATTCTGTAACACTCTCTGGTTGAGCAAACCTGTCCTGAATATAAGTCATCCGTTTAGGGTTATGGAAAGCAATATGGTCATTCCACGCCCTTCGTGGAAACTCCTGGCGATATTGACCCTTTTGGAGATGCTCCATTAACCACAACTGTAGAAGCAAATTACAACCCTCGAAATGTTTGGACCCTTTCTGGAAGTGGTCCAGGGCCCTGTAGATATCAACTATAATCATAGGGACTATGGTGTATGTTTGTCCCTCGACTCCTTCCATTAGAGTCTTGGTGACCATAACCAGTCTAGTGTGAATTCTTTCCCGTTTCGTTAGGAACACTATCATACCCAAGAAGCAAACAATGAACACGAAAACTCTACGGTGAATATGACCTAAGGAAATTATGGAAAAATCATCATGGAAAATACGGTAGGACTTTCTATGACCGTATCTTTAGTACAAGTAGTCAAATGGTATATAAGATTTCTTTAAGCACTCAAATCGGCGTTCTTTTTCAGACCCATCATTTTTAGAAATCCCCTACCAGTGCGATTTTGCCGGTACCAATAGCCCAGGGCTGTCCCAAGGTAGCCCAGCAAATCCCCTGATTTCTTATAGGTGTGGGGTCATTTATATATCCCCGAAGCAGAACATTGATCTTTCACGATCCCAGAACATGGTTGCAGCTTCTATCAACATGTTATTTGGTTGGATGTCTAACAGAGAAGGCAAATTTCCCAGTACCTTCTTCACATGTTTTTTTATCACTTTAGGAAAGATCTTCCCACCAATCTAGTAGCAGTGGTGGTATACTACAGACCATGCCGAACCTGGGGACCTCGTGCCTCATTTTCTGCAAAATAAATAAGGTTAGATCCTTTCGAGCTCCAGATTCGACTATTTATATATCCATGATTAGCATATTGGCATTTAGTTCTCCAAAATTAATGCACCAAACGTGGTTGCGTCCGTTGGGATTATGGAAACCCTGGTGGACTTTTGGATAAGGTTTGTCTTAAAAGGTTATTATATGGACAACATATTAACCCGACTAGGTTTGACCATGATGCATGTACAGTTATAATCAGGGTAAGGTTGCTATGAGGGTCTAGACGGGTACCCACAAGCGGACAACTTGAGGGGGAAAGGCACGAAACCGTCGATTGCACCGTTGATCGACTAGTTTTATCACAAATAAGCCTTTCCAAATTTAAAGGGTGATATATAGGAAGAACACAACCACTCATCAAGCGTTGCTATAGTATTGATAACGCACGAGTGGAATATGATGTTGAACATGATTTATGCAACAATAAATAGCATGTTGTCACATATTTGCACGTTAGGAAAATAATAAATGCGGTATTTAATAATTGAAAGACGTTTAAGAAAGGAAAACAAAGAAATAAGTCAATTTCTGCAGTAAAGGAAATCATAAATGCTCAAAACAGGCAATTATATTCACATAAGGAGAAAGGGAAAGGGTGCACACATATTAATAAAAAAAAGAAGCATGCTTAAGACTAGTTTACAAAAAGTAAGTTTGTTGTGGTAAAAGCCTAGATTCACCAGCAGAGTCGCCATGCTGTCGCGCCTCCCTTTTTCCCTCGCGGAGTCGGGGTTTCGACATTTTGGGACAACTCCTTTTCCTTTTGGTAAAGGGGTATGGAAATTGAAGAGTCGCCACCTAACAGATTTAAGATGCGTTGAAGCACCTAATGTAAGTAACTCATATAAACCGATTTGCATTACCATAGATTGGGTAAGGGCTTGAAATTACCTCGAGGGGAAGGTGTTAGGCACCCCTCGAGGTCCACAACGGTGGGTCCCGGCCAAACTCATTTTTTGGATTAGTCATTAAGCAAATAAAACAATTTAAGCACATAGAGATTATTAAAAACAAAAATAAGGGAGTGCCTAGATTTATTAGCCTATACGATCACATCCGTGCAATACCCGGTAAACCTTCCTCAACTAGAGGGGTTACACGTGGCATTAGCGCGCATGACATCATATCCTTTACTACCCAATTACTCTCCCCGTAGTGGTTATAAGAGGTTTTAATTAAACCAACTCTATACGTGCATTAACCATTCCTTCCTTATGGCCCTGGAGGTATTTAGGACCTCTAATTTAGGCAGTTCGAGACTCTCCTAAGGTGTTTAAAAGAGAAAATAAGCGACAACAAAGAACATATAGGACTGTCAAGTAAAAGAACAATTAAGGGGCTCATGTTTACCTAATAAACAGATAATTAGCACGTCTCAAAAAATAAGATTTCATATGTTTAAGAAAAGTCCTAGAACAGGATATCTAGGTTAGCATGATAAGCAGAGAATATGCAACATTGTGTTAAGGCGAAGTGATAGAAACCTAATCAATTTGCCTACCAAGATCCTTTAAAGAACACCGTATTTGTGCAGTGTGGAAGATCCACCCCCAATGTGTCAGAATTCGGAGCTCTTGGATTCCTAGGCAGTATACACACTGGAGGGGAAGAACTTAAGTAATCTAAGAGTAGAAGTGAGTTCTTGACATTAAATAGTTTTAGGAAAACATTCCAAAAGTAAGACAATTCAGTAGTAAAACATATAGGAGTGAAAATCGTTTAGAGGTGAAAACATATTAGGAGTGAAACAGTTTAGAAACATTCTAAAAAGGGAGTTCAGCAAACAACAACAAGTAGAAACACAGTCACAAAGCTTCATATTGCCCAGATTCAACTCAGTTTGTTAGTTAACCTTAGGTGATCACATGGTATGATAAGAACAAACAATTACACAGAGAAGGGAGCAAGGATTGGGAACATTGGAAAGCATGCTAGTTAACAGGGACAAGGAGCAGGCAGGGGTAGATTGGCATTCCTAACATTCACCAGGACATACTGAGCCAGGTCTTAAACAGGAAACAGCTAAGTCTAACAGCCACTCTTAATGATAGAAGTAATTAAACCGACTTAAAGCAACACTGACTTAAAGTAATTACACTGACTTATTTGAGGTAAAACTAGTCGATCAACGGTGCAGTCGACGGTTCTGTGCCTTTCCCCCTTGAGTTGTCCACTCAAGGGTACCGGTCTAAAACCCCATTGAAACCTTACTCTGTCGCACTGTTGCATGCATCATGGTCAAACCTAGTCGAGCTAATGTGTCATCTGCACAATAGCTGTAAGATAGCCTTATCCAAAAGTCCACCGGGTTTCCCTAAACCCAAACGGACGCCCTCACGTTCTGTGCATTTATTTGGAGAACTAAATGCCTTCTGCTAATTATTGACGGTAAATAGTCGAGTCCGGTGGGGGTAAGGGCCTAACTTTATTTTCTTTGCAGAAAAATGAGGCACGAAGTCCCCAGATTCAGCATGGTCTCCAATATCCACCCAATAATGTTGAGTTGGTGGGAGGATATGCACTCTAGCGACAAAGCTATCGTCAGGAAACACTTGGGTGACCTACCATCTCTCCTGGAAATCCATCCTAACAAAATGATAATAGAGGCTACTAACCTGTTATGGGATCATGAAAGGTCCGGGTTCCGCTTTGGGAACATCAAAATGACGCCTTTGATAGAAGAGATAAGAGGGTTGGCTAACCTAGTATGGGAAACCCAGGGTTGTTGATGCCTGAGAACCACACAAGCAAAAGTTTCCTCAAAATGATGGGCCTGAAAAAAGACGCAGAATTGGTATGTTTGGTGGATTCGTACATTCCTTTTGACTACTTGTACGAAAGGTATGGCTACAGCAAATCATACCGTACCTACCATGACGATTTTGCTATCACCTCTCTAGGACACGTCCATCGCCGAGTGTTCGTGTTTATGGTTTGCTTTTTGGCTTTGATCGTGTTCCCGATGAAGAAGGAAAGGATCCATACCAGGATAGCCATGGTAACTAAGACCATAATGGAAGGGGTAGATGGGCAAGACTTCAACATTGTCATGATCGTTGCAGACATATATCGGGCCTTAGAAAGGTGTCAACAAGGAGCAAAGCATTTCGAAGGGTTGCAATTTATTACTTCAACTCTGGCTCATGGAACATCTCCAAAGAGGCGAATACCAACAAGACATTCATCGTAGAATGTGGGATGACCATATCGCTTTCCATCACCCAAAGCGAACGAATTATATTCCCGACATGTTCGCTCAACCTGAAAATGCCGAGGGATGGGTTGAGATTTTTGATAACTTGACTGAAGAGCAAGTTCAGCGGATGTTTGAAAGGTTTCCAACGGATGAGTTCATCATTCAATCCCGAGACGCATCATTTCTGATACTGATTGGTCTAAGGGGAACATACCCTTATGTCCCTCTTTGAGTTATGAGGCAAGCAGGAAGGAAGCAAGTCATCCCTAGGGTCGAGAAGATGAGCCATCTTCGAGCTGACTTTCAAAATAAGGACAGTCCTCACAAGTGCCAACCTCAGCACCTGTGGCACTGCAAGATTATACTTGAGAAAGACACCATCGAGCTAGAAAGATATCATGCCGGTTGTACCCCTTTCTATCTTGGTTGGTTAGAAGAGGATTTGGGTGGCCAGACAAAGTCGGGGTACGTCCGAGGTCACAGGGTTATAGATAAAGGGCCGAGGCACAAGTCAAATACAACCAAATGCGCAAAAGGATCCGGGAATATGAGGATGACTACCACAAGATACATGAGTCCAACAAGAAACTGATCGAGGAATGGAAGGACATGGCTATCAATGCCAACAAGAGGCTGGGGTACTTGGAACGAGGTTTAGTCGAGCTGGAAGAAAAGTTCATCAAAAGAGTCGAAGATTGTCAAAAGGCTGAGGGAGCTGCAAGGGGATACCTAGTCAGAACCTACATGTTGCTGGGACTTCGCGAGCTGGGAAAAATGTACAAGGAAAGCAAGAATGCCGAGTCTGGGGAAGGTCCTTCTGGGACCAAGTAGATAGGAGTGTCTTTATTTTTCTATAAATGGAATAAGGTCAATGGCCATTAGTGACTTTTATTTTTCGTCTATCATTTTTGGATTTGTCTATTTTTGTTATCAATAAAATGAGGCATTTAGCATTTTAAGTTCTCCAAATCAATTTGTCGCTAGGCCTACCTCGGGCACAAAGAGGTTCCCAACTTAGGATGCGCTTTACATTTCCGCATTATGTGTTTAAATACCGCAATATTCTTTTTCATAATCCTCACTGACTTATTTACCTTTTGTTTTTATTTTTTTTCTTACTCCTCTCCCCAAAGGTTAGTTCGTGCATTCTGGCATCATCAACCTATCGCACAAGATCCAAGGGCCCTCCACCTACTACTACTCCTAGTCCTCCTAAGGGCAAAGACAAAGGAAAAAGTAAGATGGAAGAGTCCAGCGGCACCAGAAAGGAGAATATGACTGAACGGGTAGAGGCCACTGATGGCCGAGGTATTCAGGTCCTGCATGAAAACATGTCACCATTTGAACAGAAATTGCTGAAGTTTCAGGAAGAACTCGATCAAGTCCGGAATCTGGCCAACTTGTCATTTTCCCTCAACGCCCCCGACGTCAACCTTCCAAATGCTCAAAACCTCGCACCTCCACAAAATATCCCAAGACAGCAAAATCATCCCGCAACTCACCATCACGTCACTCCCCCAAAGAACCAAACTCTCCCAACGCAATGCAATGCTTGCCACACCTCAAATAACACTCCACTACTCATCCCAGAACCTCAAAACCCCACAAAGGACCATTTCCACACCTATAAAAATCCCATCTATGTGGAAACCGTGACCCACTCCACTCCGCCTATCTCACAGGCATCCGAGTTTGACAGAAAAGATTTACTTATCAGGAACCTGGCCGAGGAGCTTAAGAAATTGACCAGCCGAGTCCATGGTGTTGAAGGAACCAAGGGAATTGAAGGGTTGAATTATGAAGACCTTTGTATCCAACCTGATGTCGAACTGATCGAGGGGTACAAACCTCTAAAGTTTGAAATGTTTGACAGTACTGGTGATCCGAGAGTCCATCTGAGGACCTATTGCGACAAATTGGTTGGCGTTGGGAAGGATGAAAGAATCTGTATGAAGCTGTTCATGAGGAGTTTGAAGGGAGACGCACTGTCGTGGTACATCAACCAAAACCCTAAGAAACGGTCAAACGGGGTAAGCATGGCGTCTGATTTTATGGACAGGTTTAGATTCAACACAAAGAACGCACCAGATGTGTTCTACATTCAAAATTTAAAGAAGAAACCCACAGAAACCTTTCGCGAGTATGCTACTCGCTGGAGGTCCGAAGCTGCTAAAGTCAGACCTGCTCTAGAGGAAGAGCAGATGAACAAGTTCTTTGTCCGTGCTCAGGACCCGCAGTATTATGAACGGTTAATGATGGTTGAAGGCCACAAGTTCTCCGACATCATCAAATTGGGTGAACGGATTGAAGATGGTATTAAAAGCAGTGTGGTTACAAATTTTGAAGCCTTGCAAGCCACTAACAAGGCTTTACAGTCCGGTGGTGTGTCTAAGAAGAGAGACGTGGGAGCCGTAATGATTGCACAAAGAGCCAAGTCCCCACTCAAATACCAAACTTATCCAGCACCTCCACTCATATACCAGCCAACCCTGAACTACCAAGCTCCACCACTTTCCTACCAATCACCCTCACCAAATTACCAAGCTCTACCACCTTCCTACCAAACTCCACCGCCCACATATCAACATGTTTTGCCCAAGTGCTCACAACCCGCTCCCGTTTACCACACTTATAATTCCCATCCATCCCATTACCAATCACCCCCTGCACGCCAAAACTTCCCTAGACCTCGTCCCAATTTTGATCGTCGCCCTCCAAAGCAATACACCGCCATAGCCGAGCCCATTGACCAGCTGTATGAGAAGCTCAAAGCTGTTGGTTATGTCACACCTATCCCTGCTGCCACCCCTGAGAACCCTTCTCAGTAGGTTAACCCAAACAAATCTTGTGCATACCATTCCAGCATGAAAGGACACACCATCAAAAAATGCCGCTCTCTGAAGGACAAAATACAGGCTCTCATTGACAACAAGATTATTATGGCAAAAGACCCCGCTCCAAATGTCCGCGACAATCCTTTGCCAGACCATAAGGGTAGAGGTATACATATGATTGAAATAGAAGATGATTGGGATCCCGAGGGATCAATCGGGTTGATCGCAGAAGGTGATGACCCAAAGAAACCCGCAGTCACTCTCAAACCGATCATAGTCCAGATTCAACCATCTGAGGACGTTGAGGTGAATATGTCTATACCATTTGAGTTTGAAGCAGCGCCACCTGCAAAGTCACCAGTGCCATTTGAAGTTGAGTTCGTATCTCCAGCAAATGCACCGACACCATTTGAGGTTGCAGTCTTGCCACCCCGAACACACATTCTGTTTGAAGTAAGGATGGCCGCACCAATTCCGGTGGCAGTTTCAACCACGCCATACTTCTATTCAAACGCTATCCCTTGGGACTACACAACCGAGGCGAGAAGGAAAGGCAAAGTCAAGTCTGAGGAAGCTGTCGCAACACAGGGTATAACGGGAAGTGGTAGGGTCTACACCCCTGAGCATTTGGCCGAGTCAAGCAAGCAGGCTTCCAACCGGCCTCCCCTTATCGAAACAGGTCCCGTTGACCTTTGGATAAAGGTACAGGCTAAGGAGTATTCAGTCATCAACCAGTTGAACAAGACACCGGCACAGATATCCACCATCTCTTTGCTACAGAATTCTAAAACACACAGAAATGCTTTGTTGAAAGTGTTGAGTGAAACATATGTGCCAAACAACATCACTAGCGGGGAAACAGACAATATGGTAGGCCAGGTACTAGAGAGTCATAAAATCACTTTTCATGAGGACGAGCTACCATATGAAGGATTGGGGCACAACAAAGCGCTGCACATCACCGTGCAATGCGAAGATCATTTCATCACAAGGATCTTGATCGATGGAGGTTCCAGTCTTAACATTTGTCCGTTGATAACACTCAAGAAATTGGGTAAAGGGCTACATGAGATAAGGGATGGAGCGATCAATGTGAAATCCTTCGAGAGTTCTCAGAGGTCCACCGTGGGGGAGATCAGTCTATGTCTGCAGATGGGACCGACTTGGTTCGAAGTGGATTTCCAGGTGATAGATGTGTCAGCATCCTACACCCTATTGTTGGGACGACCCTGGATTCATGCTGCTGGGGCCGTAGCGTCAATGCTACATCAAGCGGTAAAATTCGAGTGGAACCACCAAGAGGTGATTATTCATGGTTGTGACGGTAGCAACCCCATTTATAGTCGTCAAACTATTCCGGTGATTGACAGAAAAAGGAAGATAGACGGGGGAACTTACCACCACATTGAGCGGGTCAATGCTATCGACACGGACAAGTAGTGGGATAGCAAGATTGAGAGCATCCTGAACTGGAGAGGATATGAGCCAGGCAAAGGGCTCGGTAAGAACCTCCAAGGGATCACGAAGCCCATAAAGCTCAAGAAATATGGTTACTACTTTCGGTCTGGGATATGAGTACACTTGGCAGGAATTCAACGACTGGTTGCCACCTTGGCACGATCCCTATTACCCTTTGGAGCATCTGATACCTCATCTTGAGTAGACTTCCAAGAAGGCCGACATTATTTACGGATCAGATGAAGAAGAAGCACTTGCAGCGATGAGGAATTCGTTCCTAGAGGACGAGGACATGGATTGCTGTGTTGTTCTCGAGGAGGAGGGGGGAAGGCCCTTCCGTACAGACTGTATGCAAGGGGACATATCTCAAGAACTGGTCTATCAAGACAACCAAAGCATCTTCTAAATTTCTCTTACTAATCCGATATTTATTGCTATTGTCCTCTCTCATTACTTTATTTAAACAACATTACTATTACTTGTCTTGATGAACCGATGACTGTGACATGCAATGAGACAACGCAACAAATAGACATTGATTCAAACGAAGACGACATACGGTCACGCCTCCTTTTTCCCACAGGGATGAGGGGAGTTTTTCCAATTTAAGTGACATTATTCGAATTGGGATAATTTAATTATTTTAAGAGTCGCCACTCGAAATTATTTATTTATGGTGTTCCGAGTCACCATTTACTTTTAGAATCCCAAATCGAGGAAATTTTGACTCGTTTTAAAAGTTTGCGAAACCAGAAGACCGGGTAAGGAATTTTGTTAACCCGGGAGAAGGTGTTAGGCACTCCCAAATTCCGTGGTTTTAACACGGTCGCTTAGTAATTTATACTTGGCGTATTAATTGGTTTAATTATGTATTTTAGAACCTATGTGCGTTTTACCTTTACCGCTTCTAACTATACGATTATTTGTGATCATGAAATTATCTTGAAACGAGTCACGCGTACGTATACTAATTTTATTTAGTGCGCTAAAAATCATGTCACGTGTATGTATACATATTAATAATAATTTATTAATATTAAAATTATTTGGCCAAAGTCACGCGAACGTGTACCTTGATTTTGGTGGCATAACCTTCTGTTTCAACTAAACACAAATGTTATTCATTAAAAGCCAAGCTACTCAGAAAAAGATTAATCACCAATATCTACAACAAAAACAGAAGGGGTCTTTCAAATTATTTACCTAAATTTGAATATGGAGCTCTAATTAGCAAATAGAGCTTCTTCACATTAGGTGCACTATCATTTAAACCTATAATATATTCATTTTGTTTGGTGGGTTACGAATCATGTCACGCGTAAGTGTACACAATTAATAACACTTTAATATTTTCAAATATTCCGCCAAAGTCACGCGAACGCGTACTTCGATTTATTTTGGAAATCGGCGCTTAAATCATGTCACGCGCACGTGTACATAATTGATCACGCTTTGAATCTTACTCGTGTCATGCGAACGTGTACACAATTAATAATATTTTATTATTGTTAAGATTGTTTCGTCCAAAGTTGCGTGAACGCATACTTCGATTTTAATTTTGAAACCCGTAATTATATCATGTGAAAGTCGAAAATCCTAAAAAAGTGCCTCAGGTGACGGCCTAAGACATGCTTCTAACAGAAATGTCGAACAAAAATATCAATCTAAACTATGACTCCATTGAACAAATTGTCATGGTAAAAACAATAATCCTCAATTTAAACCCGTTAGAGGCTGCATTTGTGTAAGGCCTAAAAATGTCAGCCAAACATTCACATTGATTTCTTTTCTACAATCCAAACTCAATTACTATTAAAAGGCCCTACTATTAATTTTAATCGCTATCCTAACCAATTAATTTGTTAGCCTCATTCATATCTTGAGCAATTTTGTTCTTAGCACATATTTGCATTTGCATAACGTGAATTCAAACACTCTCTTATAATTAAAAAAAAAGCAAACGAAGAACTAACTCAAACAAGTATGAAACTATCGTTCACATAACAAAGACTAAAAATATGATAGGAAATAAACGCAAAATATTCACGTGAAAAATAATAAAAGAGGAAGAATTTAGAATCGAACCTCAATAATATTTATAAGAACTCAGTTACAGCAAGCTCCGGCGAACTAGATCTGACCGAAAAATGAGATAGTAGCAGGAGCTTAGACCGTGACCAAAATTCTCGATCGAGCTTCGAATCGGCGCCATAACTCGAACTAAAATCCAAACTGACTTCAGCGATAAATTTAAACCAACCTCAAATTCCACCGACTAACTGAATCAAAATTAGAAGAATGAAGCAGAAATGTATATTTTTGTATTTTTCTAATTTTTTGATTTTTTTTTTTGAAACTTGATTAAAAATTAACCAAAACTACAACAATACTTTTGTATATGTTTTTTTTTAATCTAAGAAAAACAAAATCGAAAATCAAAGATGAAAAAAGAAAGTTGAAAATCTGCCTTCTTTTTTTTTTTTGGCTCTTTCTCCACCGTTTCCTCACTCCCTTTTCTGTTTCTATTCCTAATTTTCTAGCCCCTCTTTTTTGTCTAATCCCTTTTTGCCTGTTATTTTGTTTTACCAAATAAGGGTTGTTGGAAATTGGCTTATCAAAATAAAATAGTGATACATGCTTGAGAAAAAGGTACAGTGGAGATGGTTGAAAGGTTTGGTGGCGGCTGGTTTGGAAATGGAGCGGCAGAGATATTTTTTTTTTTTGGTGGCTGTTGCTGCTAAGTTCAGAGAAATTTTAGAGGCTACCGTCTTCTTTTTTTTTTTCAAGTGTGTTGAGGATCTCCAAAATATATAGATGTGTGTGTTGTATAACTGATGTGAAGAAAGCGGGGAAGTGGGGATTGGGACGTGAGTGTGTGGGGTGAGAGAGATGAAGGGAGATACGTGAAAGGTGGGAAATTAGGCTAAAAATGGGTATTCATGGGATAGGAATTTTTATCTAATAAATAAATAAACAAGATTTTTGAGTTTATTATTTTTTTTTAGAAGATAAATTAAAATATGAAATAAGAAGATTGACTAACATTTCTTATAATATAGAAAAATTAAATATTTACATATACTTTAAATGATATTAAGAAAGATTTTATAGCTTACTTATTAACATTATAATTAAAAGAAATCATAATATATATATATATATATATATATATATATATATATATATATTATATCTGTGAATTTTTTTATATATATATAAATAGAAATAAAATTTGTACTCTAAGAATGTGAGTATTTTTTTTTCAAATAAAATCTATTAAGAGTAAGATAAAAGTTTAAAACATCAAGATTTAGACCTAAAAGGAATATTTACACTAAAATAGTATAACATTTGAGTGTGGTCAAAACTTAGGTGTTCACACATACCTGACGAGATTGTCAAAGAAGTTGAGAACTTTGAGAACAGACCTAAGTCCAACCTGGACGAGACTAAAGTTATCAACCTGGGAGATTCAGAAAACGTCAAGGAGACTCGCATCAGCATTCATTTGTCACCATCAGAAAAGAAAGAATACACAGAGTTTCTAAAAGAGTATGAGGACGTATTTGCATGGTCGTATGATGACATGACTGGTCTAAGTACGTCTATTGTGGCTCACAAACTGCCAACCAATCTAATGTGTCCACCAGTGAAACAAAAGCTCAGAAAGTTCAAACCCGACATGAGTTTGAAGATCAAAGAAGAAGTTACCAAGCAGATCAGCGCCAAAGTTCTCCGGGTAGTGGAGTACCCGACATGGTTAACCAACATTGCACCTGTCCCAAAGAAGGACGGGAAGTTCAGAGTCTGCGTCCACTACCGGGATCTCAACCGCTCCATTCCGAAAGACGAGTTCCCCTTACCAAATATACACATTCTGATTGACAACTATGCCAAGCATGAATTGCAGTCCTTCGTGGATTGATTCGCCGGTTATCACCAGATTTGGATGGATGGGGAAGATGCTAAGAAAACGGCGTTCATCACGCCGTAGGGAGTGTATTGTTACAAGATGATGCCATTCGGCCTGAAGAATGCAGGGGCCACCTACATGAGGTCCATGACCACCATATTCCATGACATGATTCACATGGAGATCAAGGTGTACGCGGATGATGTCATTATCAAATCAAAGAAAGCTGCTGATCAGATGGAGAATTTGGGGAAGTTCTTCAATAGATTGTGAAAATACAATTTGAAACTAAATCCCACGAAGTGTGCATTCGGGGTTCCTGCTGGGAAGTTGCTGGGGTTTATTGTAAGCCGCCGAGGAATAGAATTGGATCCGTCAAAAGTCAAAGCCATTCAAGAACTACCACCACCAAGGAACAATAAAGATGTGATGAATTTCTTGGGGAGGCTTAATTACATCAGCCGGTTTATAGCACAGTCTATAGTCATCTGTGAGCCAATCTTTAAGATGCTGAAGAAGGACGTTGCGACTAAGTGGATCGATGATTGTCAAAAGGCTTTCGACAGAATCAAGGAATATTTGTCAACATCGCCAGTCCTAGTAGCACCCGATCCAGGCAGACCTCTGTTACTCTATCTTGCCGTGTTAGATGGAGCTTTCGACTGCAGTCTGGGGCAGCACGATAAAATGGGAAGGAAGGAATAAGCTATTTATTACCTCAGCAAGAAGTTCACTCCATATGAGGCCCGATATTCTCTATTAGAGGGTACCTGTTGTGCTCTAACTTGGGTCGCCCAAAAGCCGAGGCATTACTTCTGTGCCTACACAACATATCTCATATCAAGGATGGATCCATTAAAGTACATCTTGCATAAGCCCATGCCCACTGGCAAGCTAGCCAAGTGGAAAATCCTGCTGAGCGAATTCCACATTGTTTACATGACTCCGAAGGCAGTTAAAGGACAAGCTCTGGCAGACCATCTTGCTGAGAATCCCGTAGACGGAGGATACGAACCCCTGAAAACATATTTTCCTAATGAAGAGGTATCATTCATAGGAGAAGATATTGCAGAATCCTATGATTATTGGAGGATGTTCTTTGATGGAGCAGCAAACTTCAAGGGAGTCGGTATTGGAGTAGTCCTAGTATCAGATACCGGTCAACATTATCCAATATCCGCCAAACTCAGGTTCCCTTGCACCAACAATATGGTCGAATATGAAGCCTGCATCTTGGGGCTCAATATGGCCATTGACATGAACGTCCAGGAGCTGTTAGTGATCGGTGATTCAGACCTATTGGTACATTAGGTACAAGGAGAGTGGGCAACAAAAAATTACATGATACTGCCGTATCTACACCACGTACAAGAATTAAGAAAGAGATTCACAAAGATAGAGTTCCGGCACGTCCCCAGAATCCAGAATGAGTTCACCGATGCATTAGCTACTTTGTCCTCAATGATCCAGCATCCGGACAAGAATTTCATTGACCCTATTCCTATAAAGATCCATAATCACCCAGCTTACTGTGCCCATGTCGAAGAAGAAGCAGACGAAAATCATTGATTTCATGACATCGATGAGTACTTGGCAAAAGTAGAATACCCCGAGCTTGCAAATTCCACTCAGAAACGCACACTTCCGAGTTTGCCCAACAATTTCTTCCACGGCGGAGGAATCTTGTATAGGAGGACTCCTGATTTGGGTTTATTAAGGTGTGTTGACGCAAAAGAAGCATCAAAATTGCTGGAAGAAATTCATGCCGGGACCTGTAGCCCACATATGAACGGTTTTGTTCTAGCAAAGAAGATACTCCGAGCTGGTTACTTTTGGATGACTATGGAAACGGACTGCATCCAGTATGTTCGGAAGTTCCACCGCTGCCAGATACATGGGGATATGATAAAGGTGCCTCCAAGTGAGCTCAATGCAACCAGCTCACCATGGTCGTTCGCTGCTTGGGGTATGGACATTATTGGACCAATCGAGTCTGCCGCCTCTAAAGGCCATAGGTTCATTCTGGTCGCCATTGACTACTTCACTAAATGGGTCGAAGCAGCCTCCTACAAAGCCGTTACTAAGAAAGTCGTGGCCGACTTTGTCCCCGACCGCATTGTTTGTCGGTTCAGAGTTCCCGAGTCAATCATCACTGAAAATGGTTCTAATCTCAACAGTGACTTGATGAAAGCTATGTGTGAAACTCTCAAGATCAAACACAAAAATTTCACAGCATACAGACCTTAGATAAATGGAGCCGTAGAGGCCGCTAACAAAAACATCAAGAAGATACTAAGGAAGATGATAGAAAGTCACAAGCAGTGGCATGAAAATTTATCATCTTCTTTATTGGGATACCGCACCACTGTCCGCACATCAACATGGGCAACTCTCTATATGTTAGTTTGGAACAGAGGCTGTTATTCCTGCCGAAGTGGAGATTCTATCTCTAATAATTATACAGGAAGCTGAACTCAGCGATGCAGAGTGGGTAAGAAGCCGTTATGAGCAACTAGCCCTCATAGATGGGAAGAGAATGAATGCAGTATGTCATGGTCAACTATATCAAAACAGAATGGCCAGGGCCTTCAACAAGAAAGTCAAGCCGAGAAGATTCACATCAGGGCAACTGGTGTTAAAGAAAATATTTCCGCATCAAGATGAAGCCAAAGGGAATTTCTCTCCCAACTGGCAAGATCTGTACATGGTTCATAGAGTGCTGACAGGAGGATAACTCATACGTGCAGAAATGGACGGAGAAGTTTGGCCGTAACCAATCAATTAAGATGCAGTCAAGCGCTACTATGTGTAATCTTTATGCTTTCTCAGTGATGTAAATTGAACTACGCCTGACCTGATTCTCGTTTAAGAGGGGATACATAGGCAACCCTATGGGTTCGGTCACAATTCAATAAAAATCTATTTTTCCCCGCAATTGGAAACTGGGGCAGAATTTTGAGAAGGGCCCTCAAAATTCTGAAGCGAGTAGCAGTCCACAAGCATTCACCCAGCCAACTGGGGCAGAATTTTGAGGAGGACTCTCAAAATTCTGAAGCAAGTTCAGCCAGTCGCCGCGCGAGCAGCAGTCACAGGCGTCCACCTAGCAAACTAGGGCAGAATTTTCAGGAGGACCCTCAAAATTCCGCAGCAGGAGAGGTTGCAATGTCTCAAGCCGTTTCATGTCGTCGGTTAATCTAAAATTATTTTAGATTATATATTATATCTTACAAAATCATGCATATTTATTTTTCTGAATCAGCTTGTTTAGCGAACGCTACCCCAATGATACATACATTATCATCATGATCAAGCAAATGAGTCAAGCAGAGCCAGAAGGAATGCAAACTAACATTTTCCCTTTACAAAACTCACGATCTTTCTTTGGATGCATGCACAAAATTTCAAAACCCCCAAAACATATTATCCGCTCAAAGGACAGACATCGTTCCTCAAACTCGTCATGCCAACATTTATTATCAGCACAAACAATGCTTCATTATCACAATGCTCTACCGCAATTTAACACAAGCTAAGAATTCCTGTTGTCCTTCCTTAAATCTTGCATAAGGTTATCTTTCTGCCTTCTGAGGTTAAACGCTACCTCCATCTGCATTCGCATATTGCATAAGGCTACCTTTCTGCCTTCCGAGGCTAAACGCTACCTCCATCTGCATTCACATATTGCATAAGGCTACCTTTCTGCCTTCATAGGTTAAACGCTACCTCTATCTGCATTTGCATCTTGCATAAGGCTACCTTTCTGCCTTCCAAGGTTAAACGCTACCTCCATCTGCATTTGCATCTTGCATAAAGCTACCTTTCTGCCTTCCGAGGTTAAACGCTACCTCCATCTGTATTAGCATCTTGCATAAGGCTACCATTCTGCCTTCCGAGGCTAAACTCTGCCTCCCATTTACTTCTCAAAAGCAACCAATGCCTCCAGCATTATTTACTGCCCTTTTAATTGACAAGACTAAGCTCTGCCCTTTTAATTGACAAGACTAAGCTCTGCCCTTTTAATTCACAAGACTAAGCTCTGTCTTGTCAGCATCATACTATTGCATCTTCATGGGCTGAAATATCGCCAACTTATCCAAAGGCGTCATCATTCAGAGGCACCATCTTCATGGCCCGAGAACACCATGTCATGGCCTTAGGGTCTATTTTATCAGTTTGCATATCATTATTCAAAGGCATCATGGTTCGGAGGCACCATCTTCATGGCCCGAGAACATCATTTCATGGCCTGAGAATCCTGCATCATGCAATTCATGGCCCAGGACATCATGGTATAAAGACGTCATTCTTAACCGTCCAAACACAGCATTCATAGTCCAACGGGAACTTTCATCATGTTTAAATTACGCACGATATGCTTGTATTACTCATTTGCAGGTAACCCGACAAGCAACAACCATCATGGCAGGCGTGGTCCCTCTCCAGTTCTCCTAATTACCCCGTAAGCCGTTTATTCAATCAATCATATATGTTGCGTCCGTCCTTATAAAACTTCATCGGTATACTTCGTCGGTGGCTCCTGAACTACATACAGCCTGATTCCTGTAAAACCAGGGATATGTAGGCGGCTCAGAAACCAGGGTACGGCCTGAATTTTGAAAGATATTTCCACTCGGTCAAAATTGGCCATCATATCTTCACCCGACAACTCTTTCATCCTTCCCGGGTAAAGAGGGGCAGTTGTTGATACCCAATTTTTCCTCAAACTATTTTAAAATTTGCATATATAACTTCAAAATCACTCTTTATAATAACTGATATTTTTTCATAATTTTTCATATTTTTATTAAATTCTTTCCCAATTTATTCAGTATTTTTATATTCAATAATTAATCATAAATTGTATTATAAATAATTTCAAAATATTTTCCAGCTTAATAAATCATTTTTTTTTATCTTATTAGTATTTAATTATTTCACAAATTAGCCAATTTGGCTTTATTTAGCTATAATTGCAGTAATTTTTGCAATTATAGCCTAATTGTATACTCGATACTATTTAATCCGATAATTAGCCATTTTTATATTTTAAATACTAGTTAATTACCTTAATTTCACCTATGTAGTCTTAATTTCACTTCTTATATAATTACTATCTATTTTTCATTAAATTACTTTATCTAATTTTAAAAGGGTATTTAACAAATAGCCATCTTTATTTAAATCCTAGCCTAAATCAAACCTGGTCCTAACCCAATTAATCTAGCCCAATACCCAAGCCCAATATCCTATCTACCCGGCCCAACTCAGAGTCACTCTTGACCATTGATCAAATTTGATCAACGGTCCAGATCTCTCCCTTGCTTAATTAGACCTAGATGACTACCCCCCTCATTTCCCCATCTCTCATTCTATCCCTCTCATTTCTCATCCATCTCTCTACCTCCCTCTCTCTATCTCTGGTTCTCTCTAGAACCTTCCACCTTCCCCCCTTGCGATGAGCTCTGTACACCTTCTCCGGCCACTTCCCTTGCCGGAAACCATGGCCTCTCATCATCTCCTGGCCCCTGCTTCGCCCCATGCCGGTTTGACACTACCCTGAGGTCCTCAAGTGACCCATAGGTGGTTCAAATCCTACCCGTGGTACCTCATGCCATTTTCCGGTCACCTACGGCCATTTGAGTAAGATCTATGACTTTTCCGGCTAAAGCCGGTGACATTTTAAGGTTTTCTTATTTTCTTTGGGTTCTTTGAAACCCTAACTCCTAAAATTTTCCAATTTTATTTTAGATATGTCTTAGATATGTGTATATTATGGTCTCTTTATTATTTTCCTTAAAGTTTTTCCGATTTCTCTAAAATAACGCTTTATCTTCAACTAGGGTTTCTTAACCCCTTTCAAAACGCTTTCTCTTCTGATTTTTGGTAATAACCTATGATTCTCAGTATATTTTAAATGTTTGATTAATCATTCTCTCTTTACTTGAGTTATACTTTTAACCCCCCCCCCCCCAATTTTAGGGTTTTGAGTTCGTCTTGGTTGCTGTGTTTAGTTGATCTGTATGTTTCTCGTAAACATCCTACGATTATGTGATTCTTACTTATGTTTGCTTGTTAGGGTTTTTGTGTTCGATTATTCCTGACTATATCATGCTCTATACGAAACCCTAACTCATATTTGATACTTTTCTTTCTTATGGTCCTGATTCTAGTTTATTACCTGCTTATTCTCATAATGTCATGATAAATCAGTATTATCTTAGAACTGTGATATTTTCCTTACAACTGTGATTCTGTGTATTTTTCCTTAGAACTCTTTACTAATTTTGCATATTTGTGTGACATTTGCCTTATTTGATAAGTGAATCCCTGTGATTTCAAGGGATTTCTTACTGATTTTCAGAATTATATTCTACCTTATGTTATGTATAAGTATGCTGTCAATTAATTATATACTTTCCTAATTAATGTATTATGTACCTAGCCCTAATCACATGCCCTATTCTTTACTATTCTTTGTACGATTAAAATCAGTCTTTCAAATTAGTTCTCTTTCCTTCTTTACTACTGTGGTATCCGTTTGAACGGTGACTCCTTAATTGTGGGGAGTACTTGTATTGATTGGATCCTAATTGTGTTTATTTTTATAATTATATATACTTTACTTGATTCCTTTCCTTTTGTTGCCACTACGTGTTACTGTTTGGGTACGATTCCTTAACTAAAGGAAGTCTGTATACTAAATTGATTCTAATTGATGATTATTTCTATAATTACCGCTGAACTATTATTTTTACCTTATTACTCTGCCTGTTTTCAAAACTATATATACTCTATTCGTTTATTATCACACACACGAACAACTAATTTGTTCAACTCTCTCTCTCACAACTAAAACTTTCTCTCTATTCTCTCTTCTGTGCTACTTGCTACTATTCTAAGTTAGCCGGCTGCAAGCCAAGGCTAACTACTGTGCATCTCCTACTTCCTGTTTCTGTTACTGCTTTCTTCACTTCACTGGTATGTTCTAATTCAGATTTCAGTTCTCAAACCAACACGTTTCTAGTACTGTTACAATTTATTGTGTTTCTAATCTGCTTCTATTTACTATTTGTTGTTCAACCTGTAACTAACATCCTGAATCCCCTCTACCTGTTAAGTTATGCTTTACTTATCAATGACCAGTATGTTTCTGTATACTTAGCACCTGCTTCTTATGTGAATCCACATGCCTATGACTGGTACATTAGTTTGATCATGGTCTTAGTTGTTTGGTATTGATACGTTAATCTAATCTGATACTTTGTTGTACCCCTGATCCCTTGAACCCTTAGGAGTTTCTGATTGTGTGCTCATATATGTTTCTGCCTGCTACATGTTTGCCCTTACTTGCTCTGTATTTGTCCCTCAAGTCTCATACCCCTGCTTGTGATTGTTGGACTATTCTTGGTCCTCTTATGTGATGCTGAGATTGTTTTGAGAATGGTGTTCTCTCTAGATGTTTTCATCATTTAAACCTTTTGTTATGAAAAAAAACTATTTTCACTAAGTCTCTCCTCTTTTTTCAAAACTGTTTCAAAACTGTTTTCCTACTTAAACTCCTCAAAACTATGTCGAGCACTCTCACTATACTCTTAGACCTCCTTAGGTTGTGCCCCCTATGTGTGAGCGTTGCCTTGGGACCCTTGAGCTCTCTCTGAACTTTGACACACAGAGGCTGGCCATTCCACACTGCACTTACTCTATCTTGTCTATGAAATCTGGGTGTGAGCACTGCCCGGGAGCCCTTGAGGTCCTTAGGGAACTCTAACACACCCGGATTATGAGAAAGGTTGTGAAATAATACTTGGCATTGAGGACCTGGAGACTTGAGCCTATTATGAAGGCTCCCTATAGTTAACTTCTCATTTTCTTATTTTTTAGTTATGTAATTCCTATTCAATGTTCTGTAATAATTAATTGTAAACACTCTGGGGTCGGATATTGAAAATGGGTGTGTGATATGCATGCTGTAGTATACTTAAGGGTAGAAACCATGTTTCTAGGTTTATTTTCTCTATGTGCAATAGCAGCCATGTTAAGGTACAACATGTCGTGCATTAGATATCATGCTACTTAGGCTCATATATACTGCTTTCCTTTCAGCATGTCATCATTCATTGCCCTCACTTGAATATCCTGCCTATAGGACAAACAATTAAGTAAATTGCTATTATGTGATTCTGCTCATATAGACGTGTTCTGAAACTTCATTAAAAGTCATGTCCTAGGATAAATAATGTTAACTTCAATCATGTCTCACCATGCCTACACACTTAGAGATCCTGTTTCTAGGTAAACAACATTAACAAATATATCACTTATGCTATTCCTAAAATTGTGCATAATGTTGTGATTCTATGTGCATTTAGAAATCCTGTTTAAGTTATTATGCATCATGGTGCATTAGATATCATGCTATAGGATCGTACTTATTTAACTGCACTTAGTCTAAATACAGATATCTAAAATAGTTCCATGTTCTAAACAACTGGTAATTAGTCCTTGCACATCTTCAACACCTAGAATTGCATGTTATTAGCTATAAACAACCTAGAGTCGTTAACAAATCTGAATAACTGTTGCATGTTATCCTACACCTAGGCAAGCCTTAGGTAATCGACTTAAAAAATAAAATTAGAACTGTCTTTGTGATCATGTGTAACTGTTAGCATGCTTAAAACCAGTAGGCAAGCCTGATTAAGACTTCCTATCTGAGTTGTGCAATAAATTTGTCTTTGTGTTATCACCTAGATACCATGCTTTAGGATTCTGAATTAATATGGACCTTAGTTGTGTATGAGACATGTTATTTATGTTTACTGTGTGTGGAGGAATACTTGAGCCTTTATCTGCTTTCCATGCTTTCCCTTTATCTGCAGTCCTACTTGTTTTGTTATCTGTCGCCCTAGAATTTTTACCTTTAAAACCTGAGGGTCTTCCTAGTACCTCCCTTTAGGATATGAGTCCTAATTTCCTCCGAGACTGATAGGAAGGGAGGGGTAACAACATGCAATAGAGGTTGAGACCAACACTCGTTTTTAATAACCTTACGGGGTGGGAAGGGTAGATATGGATATGATGGCCGGTGCGCTAATACCACGAGTAGCCCCTCTTCGAGGAGTGATTACCGGGTATTGCATTTATGTGATCCATATTATTATAAACCTAGACCCTTTATAGGCTTAGATCGTAATCCTTTAAAAATCTAACCTTCTTTGCTATTTTCAAACACCTGCATGCTTAAGACTTAAATCCCCTCTTATTTGAGCTTTTATTTGTTTGTTTGTGAAGCCGTACAAATTCATGAAACCATTTGGCCGGGAACCACACTTGTGGACCCTGAGGGGTGCCTAACCCTTCCCCTTAGGATAATTTCAAGCCCTTACCCAATATCTGGTTAGTAACATAGTTGTAATTGAACCCCTTAGGTGTCCTAACGCACCGTTAAAATCTTTAGATGGCGACTCTTCAAAATATGAAAACCCCTTTCCCAAAAGGAACGAGTTGTCTCAACCAATGTCATAAACCCTTTCAACCGGCCCCGAAATAAGTGCTCGGGGAGAAAAAGAAGGGGGGGGGCACGACAGTTTGAATGGTTGAAATCTGGGATATTGAGTGTGAGGGATAGATTTGCTAAGTTCCGGACCTACTCGAGCTCACCCTGGAGTTCTAGAATTTTCTGCTCAAGTCGTGATACCACATCATTCGGGGCCTGAGTACCTCGGCCATCAGAACCTTCTGCATGTTCAACATGTGCATTGTTTTCTTTTTTGGTGCCGTTCAAATCATTCATCTTTGCTTTCCCTTTGCCTTTTGATGGACTTGGAGGAGGAGAAGATGGAGGGACCCTGGATCTAGTATGATAAGCTGATGATGCCAGTATGCACGAACCAACCTTTGGGATATGAGAATAATCAAAATAAAGAAAGAAAAACAAAAGGTAGCCAAGTTAGTAAGAGTTCTGAAAAGAATATTTGCAATATTTAAACACATATTGCGGAATGTAAATTCGCGTCTAATTTTGGAGCATCATTGTGCCCGAGGTAGGCCTAGCGACAAGTTGTTTTGGAGAACTTAGATGCCAATAAATGCCTCATTTCATTAATATAAAAAACAAATGAATCCTAAAATGACACTAAGATAATAAAAGATAAGTCACTACTGACACTTGGCCTTATTACATTTTGAGAAGCAAATAAATCTAATCTACTTGGTCCGAGACAGACTTTCCCCAGGCTTAATCTTTTTGACTCCATCAATCAGGTCCCCCAGTTCGCGCATGCACAACAACATGTATACTCTTGCTAGATGTCCTCCCTCGCCTCCTTCAACATTCTGGCAATCGGTGATTTTTTTCCTTGTCTTTTCTCCTAGCTCCATCAAGCCAAGCTCCAGATATTCCACCCTTTCATTGGAGGTGATAGCCATTTCCCTCCATTCTTTGATTAATCTCTCGTCTGTCTCGTGTATCTCCTGATGTGCGGCCTCGGAATCAGGAATCCTCTTGCGCAACTTGTTGTACTTTACTTGGGTTTCTGCATCTTTGTCTATGACCCTGTTTCCCCGACCAATTCCTGGCTCAAATTTCCCAGCTAAGTTATCCTCCAACCATGCCGGGTAAAAGGGTGCATGTCCCGCATGATACTTGTCTGGCACGATAGTGTCCTTCTCCACAATAATCTTTGAGTGCCACATGTGTTGATCTTGACACTTGCAAGGGATGTCGTCATCTTGAAAACCTGCCCGTAAATGACTTATCTTCACGACCCACGGTATGATCTGCTTCCTGCCTGCCTGCCTCATCACCCTGATGGGAACATAAGGGTATATTCCCCTTAACCCGATCAACACTAAGAGATGAGAGTCCTTTGACCTGATGATGAACTCGTCAGTAAGGAACCATTCAAACATCCACTGAACCTGATCCTCATTCAAATTGTTGAAGAACTCCACCCATTCTGTAGCACTCTCTGGTTGAGCAAACCTGTCCAGAATATAAGTCATCCGTTTAGGGTGATGGAAAGCAATATGGTCATTCCACGCCCTTCGTGGAAACTCCTGGCGATATTGACCCTTTTGGAGATGCTCCATTAACCACAACTGCAGAAGCAAATTGCAGCCCTCGAAATGTTAGGACCCTTTTTGGAAGTGGTCCAGGGCCCGGTAGATATCAGCTATAATCATAGGGACTATGGTGTATGTCTGTCCCTCGATTCCTTTCATTAGAGTCTTGGTGACCATAACCAGTCTAGTGTGAATTCTTTCCCTTTTCGTTAGGAACACTATCATACCCAAGAAGCAAACAATAAACACGAAAACTCTGCGGTGAATATGACCTAAGGAAATGATGGAAAAATCATCATGGAAAATACAGTAGGACTTGCTATGACCGTATCTTTAGTACAAGTAGTCAAATGGTATATAAGATTTCTTTAAGCACTCAAATCAGCGTTCTTTTTCAGACCCATCATTTTTAGAAATCCCCTACCAGTGCGATTTTCCGGTACCAATAACCCAGGGTTGTCCCAAGGTAGCCCAGAAAATCCCCTGATTTCTTCAAGGAGTGGAGTCATTTTTATATCCCCAAAGCGGAACACTGATCTTTCACGATCCCAGAACATGGTTACAACTTCTATCAACATGTTATTTGGTTGGATGTCTAACAGAGAAGGCAAATTTCCCAAGACCTTCTTCACATGTTTTTTGTCACTTTAGGAAAGATCTTCCCACCAATCTAGTAGCAGTGGTGGTATACTACGGACCATGCCGAACCTGCGGACCTCGTGCCTCATTTTCTACAAAATAAATAAGGTTAGATCCTTTCCCCCTCCAGATTCGACTATTTATATATCCATGATTAGCATATTGGAATTTAGTTCTCCAAAATTAATGCACAAAATGTGGTTGCGTCCGTTGGGATTATGGAAACCCCGGTGGACTTTTGGATAAGGTTTGTCTTAAAGGGTTATTATGTGGACAACATATTAACCCAGCTAGGTTTGACCATGATGCATGTACATTTATATTCAGAGTAAGGTTGCTATGGGGGTCTAGACTGGTACACTCAAGCGGACAACTTGAGGGGGAAAGGCACGGAACCGTCGATTGCACCGCTGATCGACTAGTTTTATCGCAAATAAGCCTTTTCGAATTTAAAGGGTGATATATAGGAAGAGCGCAACCACTCATCAAGCGTTGCTATAGGATTGATTACGCACGAGTGGAATATGATGTTGAACATGATTTATGCAACAGTAAATAGCATGTTGTCACGTATTTGCATGTTAGGAAAATAATAAATGCGGTATTTAATAATTGAAAGACGTTTAATAAAGGAAAACAAAGAAATAAGTCAGTTTCTGCAGTAAAGGAAATCATAAATGCTCAAAACGGGCAATTAAATTCACATAAGGAGAAAGGGAAAGGGTGCACACATATTAACAAAAAAAAGAAGTTATGCTTAAGACTAATTTACAAAAAGCAAGTTTGTTGTGGTAAAAGCCTAGATTCCCCAGTAGAGTTGCCAGGTTGTCGCGCCTCCCTTTTTCCCTCGCAGAGTCGGGGTTTCGACATTTTGGGACAACTCCTTTTCCTTTTGGGAAAGGGGTATGGAAATTGAAGAGTCGCCATCTAACGGATTTAAGGTGCGTTGGAGCACCTAATGCAAGTAGCTCATATTAAACCGATTTGTGTTACCATAGATTGGGTAAGGGCTTGAAATTACCTCGAGGGGAAGGTGTTAGGCACCCCTCGAGGTCCACAATGGTGGGTCCCGGCCTAACTCATTTTTTGGATTAGTCATTAAGCAAATAAAAAATTTAAGCATATAGAGATTATTAAAAACAAGAATAACGGAGTGCCTAGGTTTATTAGCCTATACGATCACATCTGTGCAATACCCGGTAAACCTTCCTCAACTAGAGGGGTTACACGTGGCATTAGCGCGCATGTCATCATATTCTTTACTACCAAATTACCCTCCCCATAGTGGTTATAAGCGATTTTAATTAAACGAACTCTATGTGTGCATTACCCGTCCCTTCCTTATGGCCCTGGAGGTATTTAGGACCTCTAACTTAGGCAGTTCGAGACTCTCCTAAGGTGTTTAAAGGAGAAAATCTAAGCGAAAACAAAGAACATATAGGACTGTCAAGTAAAAGAACAATTAAGGGGCTCATGTTTACCTCCACAAATAAACAGATAATTAGCACGTCTCAAACAACAAGATTTCAGATGTTTCAGAAAGGTCCTAGAACAGGATATCTAGGTGAGCATGATAAGCAGAGAATATGCAGCATTGTGTTAAGTCGAAGTGATAGAAACCTAATCAGTTTGCCTACTGATTTTAGAATCTGTTAAATCTGGGTAGTTCATAAATAATTAAACAAAGCACAGTTTTACCATTTGCAAAACTTCAATTACCATATAGGCTTGCCTAGGCGTGGATTCGAGATGTCCTATAAACATGATATCTAAATGTTAATCAGAGTCTTAATACTAACAAGCGATTTTAAAGAGGTAGTTTGGGTTTATTATGTCCTACATGTTGTCTAGGTGATGAACATTACAGAACTGATTTTATACATTTATTCTCTATGAGCTTGATATCTAGGTGTCAGGACTGATTTTTATACTATCTAGATATAGGTGTAGTATTCAGGCGAGTGCAATAAAAGTCCTAAAACATGTTTTCTGATGCACAAAGGAGAACTTTATGAACATGATTATTAGGCAGAATTACTAACAACTTAGTGAAAGGATTTCTAAGCAGGCATGTTGTATGCAACATCTTTTAGAAAAGCAGAAGTTTTAGAACAAACGATATGATGCCTACAAACATGTATTCTAATGCACGAATGATCCTAAGAGCATGATTCCTAATGCAAGCAAATAGTCATAATAATCCTAAGAGCATGATTTCTACCCAACTGCCCCCACAAAAATTATATGAAAATCCTTCCTCTTTTACTAATATCCCCAAATATCTATTTACAAGGATCATTATTACAAACCATTACATAATAAATAAAAGCTATGCTATAGGGAGCCTGGATAGGCCTAAAAGTAAACCTGGAGGGTCAGGCCTTCAAACAGTCCAAGGTGCCATAGTCGTGATATCCAACAGGGGTATCCTGGTGTGTCAAAGTTCCCAAGGGCCTGAGGGACCCCGGGAAATGCTCACACCAAGATCCTTTAAAGAAAACAGTTTTTGTGCAGAGTGGAAGATCCAGCCCCAATGTGTCAGAGTTCGGAGCTCATGGATTCCTAGGCAGTACACACACTAGAGGGGCAGAACTTAAGTAATCTAAGAGTAGAAGTGAGAGTGCTTGACATAGTGGAAATAGTTTTAGGAAAACATTCCAGGAGTAAGACAATTCAGTATTAAAACATTTAGGAGTGAAAATCGTTTAGAGGTGAAAACATATTAGGAGTGAAACAGTTTAGAAACGTTCTAAAAAGGGAGTTCAGCAAACAACAACAAGTAGAAACACAGTCACAAAGCTTCATATTGCCCAGATTCAACTCAGTTTGTTAGTTAACCTTAGGTGATCACATGGTATGCTGAGAACAAATAATTACACAGAGAAGGGAGCAGGGGTTGGGAACATAGGAATCCAGAATCAGGAGCACATAGAATCAGGGTGGTAGGAAAGCATGCTAGTTAACAGGGACATGGAGCAGGCAGGGGTAGATTGACATTCCTAACATTCACCAGGACATACTGAGCCAGGTCTTAAACAGGAAACACCTAAGTCTAACAGCCACTCTTAATGATAGAAGTATTACACTGACTTAAAGCAACAGACAGGAAAAGATAGAAGTTTAATGTAAGAGTAATCATGCTAGTCAATTCATAGAGAGGACAGGGCCTTCACTACATAAAATTGGTCATACCAATTGAGGTTAATGGACATAAAACATAAGAGTATTAGACACAAAAGTAAACATGCTGGTTAAAGTAATAAACAAGAAAGAGTGAACTTAAACAGGAGTAAACATGTTGATCAAAGCAATAAACAAGGGAATATACAGAGTTAAATACATAAGTAATTAGACTAGTACAGAAGAGGCATGGATTAACAGGAATGGAGCAACTGAGAGCATACAGATTCAAACTTCATAGAATAATAAATGGCATTAGGAATAGAAACATACCAGTTAAAAGAAGCAAACAGAAAGTAAAGTAGGCAGGATTCAATGGTCTAGCCTTGGCTTTCAGCCGGCTAGACGGTATAATGAACAAATATCAGAGAGATGAGAGCAAAGTTTGTGTGTGAGTGTGTTTGTGAACTATTGTCCGTCTTTTGAAGAATTAGAATGAGAGTGTATATGTAGCACTTAGGGAGGTAACAAATAAGGTAAAGAGGAAATCACAGTTCGTAAAACAAGGGTAATCAAATAAAATCAATCAGCCAATTAGGGAATCAATTCCTATAGAGAAATTCGGAAGAGACCCCCTTAAATTGGGAGAGTCGGGTAACAACCAGAATTGGGGTTTAATTAAGGCAGCAAATCAGAATCATACCATATATGAAATCAGTTGAATCACCAAACCATACTGATAATCTAATTAAGGTAGGTATAATCAATCAAGGTCACAAATAAGGCAACAAGTAAAAATCCCAGCAAATATGGACTTTAACAGGACAATCATTCGAATCACTAATGGGAATCAATCACTATAAATCTCAAAGAATACTGATTTTAACAAGAAAGGTTGTTCAAATCCCTAATAGAAATCAATCAAGTAGAAACCCCACAAAATACTGATTTTAACAGGGAAAAACGTTCAAATAGAAATCAATCAAGTAAAAGCCCAAAGAATACTGCTTTTAACAGGGCAATCATACAAATCCCTAAATAGAATCAGTTAGTACAACTGATTCACGGAAATAAACATAATAATGGAAAAAATAGAAGAAATCAGTGTAACCATTAGAAACATCTAGGGCTCGAGCATACATACGAAGATTAACCAAACATGTAAAGAGATGGCTAGATTAAACATTGAAAGCAAAAAATCTTTTAAAAAGGAGTGTGGGAAGAACCCTAGTTTCAGAAAGAGTGAATAAAAATCGAAGCAGTTAATTAAAACCAAAGACTTTCAAAGGAAAACCCCTGATAATACTCGAATCACTTCAGATCTATATAGATCTGAGAAGATTCGAACAGTAGTGAAACTAGGGGTTTTCAGAAACAGTAGAGATGAAGAAACTCGGCCAAAAACCCATGGACTCATACTAAAAGCAAAAGGAAATCCATACTCACAAACGAAAAAATGGTCTTAGACAGACCGGTAAGCAAGTTTTCGGCAAGAACATGTTGGATCTCCATGAGATTTTCTCAAGGATATATGAAATCAAACAGACAGGAAGCATAGAAAGCTAGTAGTGGTCAGAGAATGCATGAAAACTCCATATATGAGAGCTTTTAGCCGGTGATAGCGATTAGGGTTAGGGGTGAGTTGAGAGAGAATGGGAGAGGTTAAGGAACCAGTGACGGCGGAAATGAAAGAGTGAAGGGGATTAGGGTTTGGGTGTTGAATTAAAAAGTCAAGTAATGTTGTGGAGCGTTGATCTAAAGGATCAACGACCACGATTAAACGTGGTTATTGGGTCGAGTAGGTATAGATTGGGCTTAGGGGTGAATTGGGCTGGTGTATTAAGGGTTTGGGCTGGTGTATAGTGGTTAGGTCCGAAAAATTAAAGGAATTAAGAGGCTATTTGTTAAATACCCAATTAGTTGACAAAAGTAATTTATAAAAATAATTAACGGATTATAAAAAATGATTTTCATGCACAAATTTTTTTTAAAATAATTATTCGATATTTTAAAAATACAACAAGCTATTTTCTGGTAAAATAATGTAATAATGCATGCATGAGCTATATTGCAATTATAACCTGAGAACTGTAAATTTGGCTACTTGTGAAATAATTTAAGCTTAATATAAATATAAATAGCAAAATTAAACCGTGAAATTGTTATAAAGTCATTTTTAATGCATTTAGTAATTATTTATATGAATAAAAATACCGGGATAAGTTAATTAAAAACCTTAAAAATGCAGAAATTATGGAAAAATGTTAATTGATACTAATGCATAGTTTTGAAGGTTTTTGAAAATATCATAGGGAAAAATTGGGTATCAGCAGGTACCTTATCAACCCTTTCTTGGTGTTCTCTCATTTGGTCGCGGAGTGTTTTATTCTCGTTCTCCATCTCTTCCATTTTCCTCAGAATAGCTGCGAGGGCGTCGTTATCTGCATCATCAACAACGTGAGTGATACCTATTGGGGGGTGAGTGTTACTCGCTGATAGTCATTGTGATATCTACTCGTGCGGTTGTTCCTACTCACCCCTTGAGCGGGTTTGTTGAGTATATTATTTAGAGTACTAGTCAGCCACGCCTCAAATAGTTTTTTCACTGCCGACGATGCTTCCTTCGTCGTAGACGTAGAGGCTCCCTTTCCATTAGAAGCGGTTACACTTTCATGAGGGGAAGGTGAGTCACTTCACCTGGGTGAGGCGCTTGGCGTCACGTTCTCCTCGTCCTCTCTATTAACCTCGTTGATGGTGCTTAGGAGGTTAGTAATGACGCCCGCCACTGCTTTCAATCTTTCCTTTCCTTTTCTTGACACTCTTAGTTCATGCAAACAAGAAAAAGAAAGCTTTGTCGTTGTTTTTTTAGATCTAGAAGAAACTAAAATTTTAACTAGGAAGTCCCCACAGACGGCGCCAAATTGTTTTGCCAAAAAAGTTTTAAACCTTTTTGAAAAACTAATTGAATACGAAGATTAAGTAATACAAATATGAAAATATCTTGGTGTTCTTTGCAGCCCATTCTCCTAGAACTTGATGTACCAAAAGGTATGAATCTCTTATTACCAGCAATTCCTGAACGTTCATGTCGATGGCTAACCTAAGTCCTAAGATGCAGGCCTCGTATTTTTCCATGTTGTTAGTATATGGAAACCTGAGTTTTGCGGATACTGGATAGTGTTGACATGTTTCTGACATTAAAACTGCACGGATACCCGCTCCTTAGAAGTTTGCAGCTCCATCGAAGAACATTCTCCAACCATCATAGGCTTCGGTGATATCTTCTCCTACGATCGATACCTCTTCATTGGGAAAATATATGTTCAGTGGTTCGTATTCTCCATCTATAGGATTTTCTGCCAGATGATCCGCCAACGCTTGCCCTTTGACCGCCTTCTGAGTTACATAAATGATGTTGAACTCACTCAATAGTATCTGCCATTTTGCTAACTTCCCCGTAGGCATGGGTTTCTGGAAGATGTATTTTAGCGAACCCATCCTTGATATGAGATATGTGGTGTAGGCACAGAAGTAGTGCCTCAACTTTTGAGCTATCCATGTCAAAGCGCAGCTGGTGCGTTCCAGCAAATAATACCGTGCTTCGTAGGGTGTGAACTTCTTACTCAGATAGTATATGGCCTGCTCCTTTCTTCCCGTCTCATCGTGCTGTCCCAAGACACAACCAAAAGCCCCATCTAGTACAGATAAATAGAGTAGCAGAGGTCTCCTAGGTTCCGATAGGGCCATAACAGATGGTTTGGATAAATATTCATTGATCTTGTCAAAGTCTTTCTGGCACTCTTCAGTCCAACTTGTTGCAACGTCTTTCTTCAACATTTTGAAAATCGGTTCATAGATCACAGTTGATTATGCTATGAAACGGCTGATGTAATTGAGACACCCTAAGAAACTCATCACATCTTTTTTGTTCTTCGGAGATAATAAATCTTGGATAACCTTAACCTTTGACGGGTCTAGCTCAATTCTATGGCGGCTGACGATGAACCCTAACAGTTTTCTAGTAGGGACTCCGAAGGCACACTTTGCGGGGTTCAGTTTCAGATTGTACCTTCGAAGTCGATCAAAAAATTTCCTCAAATCCGCTATGTGATCAGTACCCTTTTTAGATTTAATGATGACGTCGTCCACGTACACCTCTATCTCCTTGTGTATCATGTCGTGGAAAATGGCTCCTAGCTAAATATAATAAATGCTAGATCTGATATATGAATATTTCAGTGAGATGGGTCCGTGTCCAGATTAGTAAATATCAAGTAGATGCCCAATGATTGTCAATGAATATGGGAATAAATGCATACAATAAATGTAATAAGAAGGAGTTTGTTACCCAAATGTTGAATGAGTTGGATGATTCCTTCTTTTGACAACAACGTGTGACAATAAACTATGAATAGGGATAAAGTGTTCTTGGATCTTGTGAGTGGAAAGGTAGAGTAAACAACGAAATAAAACAGATGAGACAAGACAAGCTTTTGTATATATTCTTGATAGTCAACTTCTTACAACAATGTTTTTTATCGGAAAAGGTGAAGATCCCCTTTTGTTTCCTATCTCTTCCTATTTATAAGGGATATTACTAGGAAACCCTAAAAAGTACAATTAAGGGAATATTCAACAGAATTCGTTTTTGCGATTCTAAGGCTATTTCAACCATTGCTACTACTCGTTCTCTATTCGACTTCGGTCCTGCTCTCTTGCTTGTCGACTTCTCGCAACTGGGACTTGCTCGACCTCGGCCACAACTCGTCTGTATACATCTGTTAAGCCTAGCCTGATTTTGACCCATACAATGCTAACGTTGTAAGCAAAGATAATAATAAAAAAATCAATCACCGTTTTGAGACTTTCGATTATATATAACCAAAATATCTTTCTCCGGAAGAAACAACTTTGAGAAAAGAAAATTAATAACTTCAAATGTGAAAAGAGTCCATTCAAAATGGCAATTGATGTTGTAATATCACTAAAATTAATTGCGCTGAGTATGCATTTGCCCAGTTATTCAATTTTGTATGATCACATCACTGATCCTCTAGAAGGCTTTGAATTTATGTTTTTTTTTTTTTTTTTTTACGTATGTATGGTAGCATCATCTGTTTCTTCTTTTTTAGCAACTAGTGAATTGAGGTCTCTAACTTGAGTACAGTAATTGGTGTAGGCATTGCACCATAAATAAATAAGTTGTCAGATCAACAAAACACCCAACAAGAAAGGGCAAAGGTAGAATCAATTACCTTCAGTGTAAAGCAGCATTTGGTTTCTATCTTTTGGAAATATATAATTAGTGTCCTGAACTCACTTTGGCTTTGTTTTAAGGCTGTCTCTGCAATTCTTGGTTTTGTTCTGAAAGAGTGGAATCTGATGAGCAAAAGGACAGCTGGAATCTGATGGGAAAAAGGGCAGCACGGTGCACTAAGCTCCCGCTATGCGCGGGGTTCGGGGAAGGGCCGGATCACAAGGGTCTAATGTACGCAGCTTTGCACTACATTTCTGCAAGAAGTTGTTTTCACAGGTCTAACTCGTGAACTCTTAATCACGCCACCAACTTTACCCGTCGAGTCGTGCCAAGGCTCCCCTTCTAAACTTTACCAAGAATAAATTTTACCAAACTGCACCTTAACCTGATATTTATCAACCGTGTCCAGCCTTCTGGCATTGCTCAAATACATACACTAAACTAATTTGCTGATCAAACTAGCCTGAGGTCGATTTCCCCTCGATAGTGACGGACCTATGTTATAGAATGAGGGGTCACCGGCACCCATAAAATTCGTCAAAAGTTTCATATATATATATATATATATATATATATATATATATATATATATATATATATATATATATATGTCTTTAAAAAATAGTGATGTATTAATAGTGGTACCGTATATACAAAGCAAATTTTGGTTGAATGCAAATGTGCATCTGCTACCTCTAAATCCTGAGTCCGCCTCTGCTCTTGATAGTTGCTAAGAGTTATGTGCTGATTATTTCCAACTTCCAGATATGCTTGGAAAAGTTAGGAGGGTAAAGAGAAGATCAGTAAATGAAGATCAGGTTTTAGATGTATAGATTGCAGAAGGGAACATCTGCCTCAGATACACACTGTGATTTTATCTTTCTATTACTGAAACAATACACATTTTACTCGGTTATCAACTTAATATTAACTTGTTATTACTGATGTTGGAGGTGATAATTAACTAGACTAGCTTCCTTCATTGATCAATGCAGTCTAAAATAAATACCGTGGCATAAGAAAATTAGAGTAGTAGCACCAGTGACACCATGTAGAAACGAAATTGCAGCTGCATAAATCCAGTGGATGAGCTAGGATTGACTTCTTGAATTAACATAAACACCATTAACATCCGTCGCAGATTCACCTTTGTAAAAGTTGAAAGATAGATGGAGCGGGGCTGGAGCTTCGTTCAGCTAAATATACCTCAGTTTAAGAATTAATGAACTATATATATTCTACAACTTGGCTTTGAAATGAAGAGATAGTTTAGCAATTAAACTACCAAAGTACAAATACAAATTCATGCGACACCAAGCCCGTGGATCTCTAACCTTCAAATTTCAGTCACAAACTAGACCTCAAATACTGCTATGAGTTATCACTATTGTTATGGTTGGTGGCGGTGGTGGTATGATTGTCGCTACGGTGGTTGCTGTTCCCAACTCTCCTATGTTGCTTCAGCTGCGAAAGCTCCAATTGTGTATTCATAAAAAACTGCATTCTCTGCAACTCCAGTTCTTTAGCGAACTTCATCCTTTGTTTCTCCATCTCCACCATTTGTTGTATTTTTGCGCTCTCTGCTTGTTCATAAGCTTCCCCAAATTTCAGAATCGCCCGTGTCAACTCCCTCACTGAATTCCCCCAATTTTTGCCCTTTCCACTAGCTTCTCCACTTCCTCCACGTGTCCCCTGCCTCATTGCACTTGAGTTCATCAATTCCCTCTGAATCCTTGGCCTCTTTCTCTGGAAAGTTCCCGGCGGGAAACTGTCAGTTGAATCAGGCGAAAGCTCCGGTTCCGACTCTGATTCCGACGTGTCTGAATCAACGTGAGTCCTTTTTCGAAACGGTTGCTTCTGCTTCTGTTGTTGTGATTGCAGCTGTTGATGTGGTCTAAGATGAGGAAGGGACCTAATTCCCATAGGAATACCCATAGGTACTTGCAATTTTTGATTACTTGAATATAAATTAGACGGTCCAGCACCTCCGGCGGCGATGGTTGGATTGATCTTAGCCGTCGGGCCAATCAACTGATCCAGCTTCTCAAAGAAAGGCCACTTGCTCGGACCTTGACCCGAAGCGATCTTAGACTTTTCCAGCTTGTATTTCTTCTTCACAGTATCAATTCGATTTTTGCACTGAATATCAGTTTTAGGTGTTTTTCTATAATCTTCACGACTACTAACAATGTCGGCTACATCTTTCCAGTGCTTTTGTTTCAAATTACCTCTGCTCAACTCCAAGTACCGCTCACCCCAAGCTTCGATCAGTACACCCGTAGCACCTTCACTCCAGCAATCCTCCCTTCCACCACCGCCACCTCCACCGCTTCCGCCGGACGTTCTAAGAGGTTGCGGTTGCTGTATCGGTAGAGCTAAAGTCAAGGTGTTCTGAGGAGGCGGCGCTGATGCTACCGTCACCGTTATCCTCCCGTTAGATCGCGGCGATTCTGGAGATCGAGATCCAGTGCCACCGGACTGATAAAAGTGAGTTTCTTCATCGTTCTCCATAAATTCCGGTGCGCCGATCTGAGAGATTGTAACGAGGAATGTAGAGATAGAGAGAGAAAGAGAGAGGAAGTTTTAGGGTAGGTGCGATTAGGGTTTCAGTTGACCGGCCGAATTTAATGACTGTATTTTGGTTAGTATAAACTGAATTTGATAAAAGCAAAGTTTTAAAAGTTATTTTGGACATTTTATCGGTTGGACGGAAAAAACAGAGGTGGGTGTGACGGCGTCGGTCTTAGGGAACTGAAGGGAATAGGACACGTGGAGGCTATGCAAAGGGGGAAATTGGGTCCGACTACTTTTACGGGTTCAATTGAGTTTGGTAACGAGGAAATCCATCACCGGCGTGATAATTCATTACTCATTAACCCGCCTTAAGTTTTGTTTTTTCTTTTAAAGAGCTCGTTTGGACATAAGAATTTTTCGAAATTTGTCTTTAGCCATAAAATTTTCAATTTTTACTTGAAAATAAATTTTTGGAATTTTTCGAAAATTTTAAAAAATCTAAAAGGTTGTTTTTCAAAATATTTCACTTAAATCACTTACAAAACTTCAAAAATAACCCAAAATTATATTCATGTTTTAATACAACTCTAATTTTCAAATACCATTTTCACTTGAATTTTTTCCCCACTTTTTTCTAGAATTTTACAATTCTTATGTCCACACGCCCACTAAATTTATACTAGTAGATATTTTATTTTCATAGATAGTGTGCATAATTGACACACAACATTATTTAAAATTTAAAATCCAGAGCTTCTCCTCTTCGACTTGAGAGATTTCTCGAAATTTTATAAGAGAATCCATGACTACACTCAAAGCTCTTTTTTTCTTGCCGACTTTTAAGTTCCGCTCCATCTCCCTTTGCCAAATAGAGACTGAAAGAAGCTTCGATTTATAAGCGTTACCCTTTCTTATTATTAGTGTTGATACCTAATTTTTTCCTATAATATTTTCAAAATTGCATATATACCTTCAAAACTATGCATTATCATCAATTAACATTTTTTCATGTTTTCTGCATTTTTTTTAAGGATTTTAATTAACTTATCCCAGTATTTTTATTTATATAAATAGTTACTAATTGCATCACTAATGATTTTATAACAAATTTATGACTTAATTCTACTATTTATGTTTATACTAAGCCCACAAATGGCCCACATTTATATTTTTAGGTTACAATTGCCATAACTTTACAATTATAGCTCATGCAGACATTATTACATTATTTTACCAGAAAATAGCTTGTTGTATTTTTAAAATATTCTTTTAAAATATTTTTATGCATGAAAATAATTTTTTATAATTTGTTAATTATTTTTACAAATTATTTATTAATTGAATGCTTTACAAATTAATCATTTTTACAAATTATTTGTTAATTATTTATTTTTTATACTGCTTATTCTGAATCATGTCACTTGTGATGTGCTTGGCCGAACTCCACTTTGTGCAATTTAAAAGCTGGCAGTAGGCTTTGGAATCCTTTCCTTCTTGTTCAACAAGGCTAACTCGAAAGAGACTCATAAAGATAGACTCAAAGAGCACAATGAAGTGATTTTTGGCAAAAGGAACAAAGCAAAATTTTGAACAAAGATGACTATGTGAATAAGAATGGAGAAAATAAACAGTCTTATCTGAATGAAGTAGCTGGCTCCAATGATCATAACATGCATTTCGGATTGATCAGCCTAATCCGTCCAACCAATCATATTTTCAGTTCATGTAGTGTCTTCATATTTCAAAACTGGGCTTTCAATGATTCCATTTCTTTGTAAAGTCACAAGCCTCATTCAACTTGTAGTGCACCAAAGGTTTTTCACCAGCAAGCCTCTCTCATTTGTTCATCTCTTAAGTCACCATCGTCTTATGGTGCCCGCGAGGGTTTTCACCAATAAGACTCTCTCATTTTAAATTTTTCTCAGCTCTCCATCGTCTTACGGTGCTCGTGCGGGTTTTCACCAATAAGACTCTCTCATTTTAAATTTTCTCTCAGCTCATCATGAGCACAATGTTACGCATGACGTAAATCATACATCTACCTCGCTTGACTTAGCATCCTCAAAGATTGATCGAAAGGTCTTTCTTTGGACCGTAATATACGCTATTGGACAAGGTTAGAAAGAAAAGGTGGTATGAAGGCTCAAAATAATTTAAGATGAAAGGGTTCAAAGTTACAACTTTTGTAATCAGATCTTTTTGGCCAAAATTAAAACTTTTGCCCCAGTTTCTTGGAGTTTGGGGAATTCTTTTGTTTTCATTTAATAATTTTTTTGGATTTTTATTTTGATGGGACCGAACCTTAGAGTAAATTCTGCCTACGTATCCTTAAAAAGAATCAGGTCGAACGTAGTTCAAACATCTGACCTGACTTTTTTCATCTTTCTTTCTTTTTCTCTCTATTTTCTTTTTTCTTTTATTTTCTTTTCTTCTTTTTCGTTTTCGTTTTCTTTTCTTTTCTTTTCCTTTCTTTTTTTTTTTCTTTTCTTTTCTATTCCATATCTTTCCATCATTTTTTTCTTTTTTTCTAACTCTATTTTCTGATTCCGAAAGAAGAGTATGAAAGAAAAATAAATTAAGGCTCAACAGGGGTAGAAAAGGATGAAAGTGTTTGGGTAGCAGAACAAAATGCCTTCGTCATTTCAACTTTAAACATGCCAAGTAAAAATACAATTAAAGATAAGCAAAGAACTTATACATGGTACCTCTTGACTGCATAAAAATTGATAGCCATGTCTACACATTTTTCTTTTATGTCTGTTAAATACAAAGCACCATTGGGCAACACTCTTGTCACAATGAACGGCCCCTGCCAGTTTGTGGCGAACTTGACTTTAGCTTCAGCTTGATGTGGAAGAAAGTATTTCGACACTAACTGATCTACCTCAAATTGTTTGAGAGACATTCCCTTATTGTATGCTCTTATCAACCTCTTGATTTCCCATACTAGTTGCCTCAATTTCACTCAATTCAAGCTTCAGGTTATCTCAACATGTGTGAATCTTTACTTGTTTCCTCAAACGCATATTTTATCATATTCAAAACTATGTTTCATTATTCCATGATCATATTGGCTTTCAAGATCTGGCTAAAAACTCTGCATGCATGTCATGTCACTAGAACTCGCCTGAAAAGAACTATATACAAGAAAAGAACTAAACGAAGACCGCAAATAACAGTAAAACAAAATCTTGTTTGACCAAAGGATGTAAGGGTTTGAACAACACCGAAACAAACCTAGATGACAAACTCAGAGACACAAAACTAACTAACAAGACTCCTAAAGATAAGCAAAAGAGGATGGAAGGGTTTGAATCACCAAAAAAAATAAGATAAAATCTTGATTACGACCCCAAAATAACTAGATAACAGAAAAGAAGTCAAAATGAACTGTCAAGGCTCCTTCCCGACTAGGAAATGAGGTGTTTTCTAATTACTAAGCTCGAGATCTTATTCACTGAGTTGCACATCAAAATTACTGGGACCTTCACCCACTTCAATCACATTGTCTTAACCAAGTGGCTCATTGACTCATTTGAGATGGTTTTGGCGGGTGAAGTGTGAAAAAGTTGTGGGGAGATATCAGTAGCAGTAGGAATCTGAATTTGTGACAGTGGCGGAATGGTGAAAAGGCTTTCAGAGTGGTTAGTGAGAAATAATGGTTGGGAACACCCACTAATCCAGGCTTGGTATATTTTGGCCATCTATCCTTTCAACCTTAGGACCTTTTTTTCAACTCAAATTCTGATTCAACAATCCCCTTAGGCGGATCAACAACACTTGTGTCCCAGTCGTTGCCAGTCATGGCTACCTTGCTATTTGACCTTGTGTTACGGATGACTCGCCACAAACTAACCACCCTATGTTATAATAACAATTAAAATACCAAAGAGGAACAACATATTAGCGTTAGGACATTTATCAGATAAAAACATCACGTTGTGTACAATGCACCTAGCAGCAATTAACGGTTCTAGAATGACTTCAAGGGTCACAAGGTCATTTGGCATCATCCCAATTTTCTCATTTTTCCTTCCTCTCTTTCCTTTATGATTATCACTGATTTCTTTCTTCTCACCCCTTGCGTCCCACAAATTCATTCTTTTTTTTCTTTTTCTTTTCTTTTTTTATTTTTTTTATTAATTTTTTTAAGAAAATGGTTTGATCAAACCCTATATAGGTTGCCTACGTATCATATTCCACATGAATCAGACCATGTATAGTTCTGGAAACGTGGTGGCAAATAAACCAAAAAGTGAAAATCTTTTGGATACTATTGTACAAGACCCAAAATAAAGACAACATGAATGACATGCTCAGAATATAAAAGTTCTCAAACAACTCATGCATGCAACAATCCTGACTGGAATGGTCCTAGGGTATCTGTCATGCTCAAGTTTTGGTAAATAAATCCACACATGTATGAGAAAAATAAGACCAAATAGATTTAGTGACTCGATACACAATGCGACGCCACGACACCTCCTATTGGACATATGCAAGACATGATTGAGCTATTTTTTGCAAAATGACATAAGTGGCCAAGGGTGCTAAAAGTGCAAACCCAACAAAGTTGACCTCAAAGGTATGAAAATACTTCACTAAGGCTTATATGGCTTTAAACTCCCAATAGTCTTGGCTCAAAATAAATTTGCAAAAATGACCCATTTTACAAAAACGACCAATATGGCCATAAGTGGCTAAAGATGCAAACTCAAAAGGACGGGCCTTAAGGTAGTGGGAAACTAAGTTGCGAACTCAGGATTCTGAGACATGGGTCAATGAACCACTTTGCGAAAATGACCTTATTTTGCAAGAATAGTCGATGTGGCCAAAAGTGGCTAGACATGCAAATTCATGTGAATGAACCTTAAAACTGAGAGGACACATTGTTATGGACTTGGGGCTCTAAGATATTGGATAACAAGCCACTTTGAGAAAATAACCCTATTTTGAAAAAACAACCTATGTGGCCAAATGTGGCTAAACATGCAGGATTTGGCTATGACCCCGCGAAGCCAAGAACCTAAAACACACTAGGGAGATCGGACCCAATGCGGGCTGCCTACGTATCCCGCCCCGAAAGACGAGAATCATGTTTGTGTAGTTTGGGAAGATTGGATACGGGAGAGAATTTTTTTTTAAAAAGAAAATGATTTGGAAAAAACATATTTTGTCTTCTTTTTTTTTTGAACAATGATGAAACATGTAAAATCTTTTTGGATTTTTTTTTTCTCTCTTTTTTTTTTATTTTCTTTTTGGAAAAGTGCAAAATCTTTTTTTTTGGATTTTTCATTTTATATTTTTTGTCTTTTCTTGAAAAAATTGTGAAATAAAAATATAATTGGACCCTACTTGCTTTATTTTTCACTCGTCGTTCCCAAACATCAGTCCGTCAAATGACTTTTCTACCCTCAAAGATGCAACACGTATCACATAGGATGATTGAATGTCCTTTTGGGCCATGGGCCCACTTGGCACAATTTGGACAAGCTTCCTACGAAGGAACACGATACCTAGTACCAAGCCTTACTAATTCATAATGATATGATGCAAATAAAAATGACCTAAAGGCTGACCTACGTTTGAGGTTCACTAACAAGGCAATTCGGGGGAGGTATGGTTGATGGTGGCTGCTCAAGCTTTCCACCCTCCATACTTCCGACGCCCCCCCCCCCCTAAAATAAGGGTGACTCGACAAAGAGTTCGTGTACTACGAGACTTGTTGCAGAAAGAAGACCCATGGTTATGCAAATGATGACAGTTATAAAACGGTAAGCACATAAAGAAAAGCGATAGACAAATAACCAACAAAACAGGAAATAAGACAAACAAACTAAATAAACAAAGCAAATAAAGAAAACAAACACCTCAATCGAATATCCTAAAAGCCAACAAGATCAAGTATCAGCTCGAACCTGCAATCCCCCAGCAGAGTCGCCAGAGATATCACACCTCTTTTTTTAAACAACTTCATTAAACCATCTTAAATAAATAAAAAGATTTTGCAAAGTTCGAAAAGGGTTTTCCAATTTTGAAGGTGAAAAAAGATTGTGTTTAAAAGGATTCACTCAGAGTCGCCACCTGATATTTGTTTTCGGTATGTCAGGTCACCTTTTAAAAAAAATTCCTTTTAAAACACTTTGGACTCCCAACTAAGTCTGTACCAGAGAACAGGGTAAGGGGGTTCATTTGACTCGGGGATAAGGTGTTAGGCATTCTCCGAGTCCCTTAACTAATACAGTTTCGTACATTAAAGAATATTCAGATTGAGGTAGAAAAACATGAAAAGAAAATAAACAATCAAAAGAGGCTCGAGGTCATCCCCACCTAATAAAAAAAAAGTAAAAATAAAAATCCTATTTTATGCTTCCTCAATTGTTCCGTCTTTGGCCTTCATTTACATTTACTCGGAGCATAGCCCGGATAAAAATAAATACAAAGTCTTCGGGGCATTCTTCGGATAATATAACAGACTAAAGGAACAACCTCTCGCCTCAACAGAAATTAAAACACGAACGTCCTAAAAATTTGCCTACCCATATGTGGTCGGCCTAAACATGCATACATACTTCTATCGTTCAATCAATGAAAGAAGATTAATGACATTTAAAACTTAATTTGCACTGACTGACGTTATTCCAAGCTCGAACTACTGTTTGTTTCTTTTAGTCTAATTCCTTAATTTAATTTTCAAAGACAGTTCACGGGCAACTCATTTTATACCTTAGATTAAACCTTGTTTAAGCTCTAACATATATCAACTCAAATTAGGCAATTGAATTCAAACCTCTTTGGATCAACAGAAAAATATACTCTAGTAAATCAGCCCCAGCAAACAAATAATATGCTAAACACATAATCACTAAGTTTATACTATCAAAAATCAAGCTTGAGAGGGAGAGAAATAAGGAAATCAGGCAAGAATTGGACCTTTAGCCAAGCATTCCGATTAAAGTAATTTCTTCCGAGAATGGATAGCAACAATCAAAGAGTTAGAAAGCTAGCTTTAAGCAGGCCAGTCTAAGTTTGACTTTGCCGCTGGGATTCCGGGGACCAGCTTCGCGAGAACAAACAGGAACCTTCGACCGGAGGAGACTCATCGGCAAACTCGAACTCGATCTCGGCCACGTCTCATCGAGCTCCACCAAAGCTTTGCACGAAATAGAGCTTAAGGGATCTATTTTTCTGTTTTTGCCCCTTTTTACGTGAGGTCGGCGGCGGCTGGTTGGAGAGTCAGGGATGGTGCGGCGGCTGGCTTTTGTGGTGGTGAAGGGTGGTTGGCGGCGTTTGTTTCTGGAGAGGGTGGTGTTGCAGCGGTTGGGGAAGGGTTCTTCGTGTGCTGATGAAGTGTCTGGCGGCGGAAAGGTAGAGTTACTGGGGAAGGGAGGATGTCTGGCGGCTGGTGGTCAGCGGCGACCGTAGGGTTTTAGCGGCGGCTGGAGTTTTATGGAGGGAGATGAGCCTAGGGTTTCTAAGGTTCTCTCGGGTTCTTTTCCGGCGTGAAGGTCTCCAGAAGAAGAAGATATCAGGGGAGGGGTCCTGTAGTTTAATAGGGTATTGGGCTTCAATGTTGGCCCAAAGACTAAAATGAGGGGTTTTTGCATCCGTACCCATTTTTTGTGTCACGTTTTAACTTATACCCGTTTTATAAAAAAAATTGCATCCGTACCCGCTTTTGCGCATAACATCAGCATGCGGAGCTGAAGTAGCAAAGACAATCACGCAAAACTCCAGCAGTCTAGTAGACGGGCCTGGAGTAGCTTGCGAACTTCAGATCTAGAGTTGAAGTTCTTGTCTTGTAACTGGGGAACTTCAGCATACGAGGCTGAAGTTCTCCAGTTATAAAAATAAAAACTTCAGCATACGGGGCTGAAGTTCCCCCAGTTACACTGAGGAACTTCAGCTCTCAAGTTCCCCAGTTATAAAGACAACAACTTCAGCATACTGGGCTGAAGTTTCCCAGTTTACAAAGACAAAACTTCAGCTCTAGAGCTGAAGTTTTGTCTTTGTGATTGTCTTTATAACTTGGGAACTTAAGCTCTAAAGCTGAAGTTTGTAACTGGGAAACTTCAGCTCTAGTCTTTGTAACTGGGAAACTTCAGCCCCGTATGCTGAAGTTTTNTCAAAATAAATAATATTATATTACAAAACTATTTTTGATATTTTTTCAAGATTACATAAAAATAAAAATGGGTTAAAAACAATATCTTTCTAAAAATACTTAATACGAGAATTAAATAGAGAAATATGGAACTATTTTTGTAATTTTCAATTTGTGTGCTTAAAATAAAGTAAAAGAGTCAAAACTAGTAAAAATAATGATATTGGGCCTAAACTAAATATATAAATGCTAAAATGTATAAAATTTCTGGGAGGGTCAAAAATTACATGTCTACGATAATGACATTTTTCCTACAAATGCCCTTCCTTTAAAACGGCTGATTCCCTTCACATTATGGCATCTATGGAATATTAGAAACGAAAATTGTTTTGAAAATGTACTTATTCAGCCCTCCATCGACACCATTATACAATTAACCAATGAATATCTTTTTTTAACTAACTCCTCCACCCCTAAAACTATTAAAAGGCCTACGCATGTCAAATGAAACGCACCACCAATGGAGTTAATTAGATTAAATACGGATGGGGCACTTAATTCCAACAAATCACAAGCGAGCTATGGAGGGGTATTCAGAAATTACGAAGTTGACTGGGTAATGGGTTATGTTGGACATCACCAATTGTCCAATGTGATAGATATTGAACTAATGGCATTATTATGTGGTTTGCAAATAACAGTCATCCACAACCTAACTCTGCTGAAAATTCAGATGAATGCCCAAGAGGTAATAAATATGTTACGCACCCCTACCATACAATACTCACATTTGTTAATTGAGTGCAGATTCCTGATCCAGCAACTGAATAATCCACTTGTAAGCCACACCTATAGAGAGCAAAATATGGTAGCAGATCAACTAACACGTTTTGGAATGGAATTATCGGGCAACAACATCATTTTTTTGACAGATCCACCCCACTTCATCATCCAACACCTTATGGAAATAAGAAGGGACATAGGAAACCTAGAATGGGTAGCACAATACAAACAACTATGTATGGATCAACGCACACTTTTTGTACTCTGTTGGACGTGTCTTCCGCAAGCAATGCCTCCAACAGACGCTTCCAACATCAGCAACCCCATAGTATTGGTAGTAATACTAGACCTAGTGTAGCAACGCACAATAGTGTAGTTACTTTTATTCCTAGTACTTTTTGTAATGCTGCCCAAGAGAAGCCGCTCCCCGTACTTCAAGTTTAACTAATATAAAGTAGCCTTTTAAACCAAAAAAAAAATGAATATTACTCACAAAATCTTAACCTTTTTGAGGTGAAATTCATACCCAAACTTCAATTTGGCTCAATTTGAATTAACAAAATACAACATTTAAGTGTCTTCCCGTTTTCCTCAAAGATCCATTGTGATTATTAGAAAATAGAATGAAAGGATATTGGAAAATATTTATTAATGGAGATGCGGGGGATCGAACCCCGTGCCTCTCGCATGCAAAGCGAGCGCTCTACCATTTGAGCTACATCCCCTGTTGATCTAAATTGTCAAATACCTTATATCACTCACTTTTTATGTATGAAACATACCCAAAAGGAGAGCTGTGTGTATGATTTGTTTTGTTTTGTTTGATAGAGTGTTTTGAATATATAGTGTCGTTTTTTTTTAATATAGTTTAATAGTATTTTTGCTAATTAATTTAACGGAATATTTTGGTTAATTAATTTAACGGAATTATTTTTGACAAGTAATGATTTGCACAAAAGAATAAAAACGAAATCATGACCAAGTAGTTAATGATTTGCATAAGAAGAAAGTGTAAGTGCGTATAGTTCTACTGGAACACAAGAGTATTAACAACCACATACCCACATGTAGAGCAGAGTAATTGGTAAATTCCGGTAGATGTAGAGCAGAGTAATTGGTAAATTCCGGTAGTAATATGCTGAACCAGGAGCATATATAGCATTAAGGTAACGGGTTTAATTGAACCCATAACTTTCGATGCGGGTAAAAAAATTGTATAAAAATCTACTAAAATTGCAACAAAGAACCCATAGCTGAAAAGTATAACGAGTGCAATGCTAAAAATGTTAAAAGTTGAAACCATAGAGTTTAAATCCTGGATCTGCCTCTAAGCTGAACCTCTTGCAATGAATATGTCAAGAGGATTTTCTATTAAAAAAATGCATGCCTCTGCCATAGTGAAATCTAAAAGGTACCCTTGAAAAGAAAAATCTGTTTGTGATTTCTAACGGCATAAAACCTGTTTGATACAATGTTTCAACCGAGATAAAGGGTAAACCAAAGATTTAACCTCGTTCGTTGGTATATAGAGCGAAGAGGTGGCTAACATGATAATTTACAGGATATTAGTGAACATATCATCCAGTGGACTGCGGTGGAGAAACCAAATCTGAGCAAGTTCATCGTCACAGGCTGAATTAGCTACTGTCAACTAAACTGCAACTTTACAGGCCTTTAAGACCGTTCAACTATTGGTGGTTCATTCTGCACTTTTTCTTCGACGCCTCAAATCTCAAAAACTTCCATTAAGCTACACCTATATAACTTATGCTTCCCATCATTATTGATCTGCAACATGGAGAATATGATTAGCTCGTTCATATGTGTAAACATGATAATCCAAGTGCATGACAGGTAAAAGATGACCATGACAAAATGACTTGTAACTGTAACTGCTGATTTGCAGTGAAAGCCCAAAAAGTAACAGCATTACTGCAGCAGCTAAGACATAACTTAGAACACCACACTATATACAGCACATTTATCCAATGTGCAACTGGTGTTGGTCTAGAGAACAATAGCTTATACAAACTACCGATGGGGCATGAAAATTAAGAGCCACTAAAGGCTGGACTCTCTGGTAAACCAAATTACAGCAGAATTCATCCTAGAAGAAGTGACATTTACCATTCAGGTCTGTACAGTTAACACGGGAGATAACCAAGAACTCCTGGGACATCAAAACTTTGTCATCTCATGCAGCATTTGTGAAGCATTAGACTGTGAGACCAATTTCTCTGAACTTGGAGGTCTGATCATGTGATTTGCGTCACCCACCCCTGGTCTGACGGTCTCCTTAGCACTAGTATGTGTACTTGTTTCTGCTTGTGAGGGCTCCATCAACGTACGTATCTAAGTCAAATTAACAACGATTCTAAAAGTTATCCACCAAGACTGAGGCAGGTTGTATTATCATATAGAATTGCACTCACCACATCCAAACGCTTTTTGTGGAGATCACTTGGTGACTGCACAGATTTAGAAACACATTGTCAAAGAAAACATTAATCTTCACCCAGCTTTAATAACTACAACCAATGAAAAATAAGTAGATTACCATCAACTGGTGGACTACAACCACCAACCAAACCAATGAACAAGGATGAGGTAAAGATATTTTGTCAGAGTACATCTAGTAGTCATAATTCATGTTATCTCATTATTCTACATGAGTGCAGATAGAAAAAGGGACTATACCACCACGTAAAAGCAAAGAAAGAGAGGCAGAGATACATACATGTTCTGGATAGTGTTTCCTCTCCTCACTTGAAAAGCCTGGAATAGTCAAATGCCAGTTTTTCTCTGTAGAAATCACAATTAGATTAGAAAAATACCTCAGTTTCCTCTATTTCTTTGAAAATGATATAAAACATCATTAGAGGATATAAAACATCTCCCTAATATACCAATTACAACTTATCCTAAATATTTCTGTGGGTGTTTGCACATGCAAGTGCACCCACTGCAAACATTCTAACATTCTCGCTAATACTTGAAGGCATCCTAAAGCAGCTCTCTATGCGTGATAAAATAGAGTGCATTAGGCAAAAAAAGCTGGTCCTTACTGATATTGATGTTTACATATTCCAAATATTTGAGAGAGATAGTACCTTAACAAGAAATGTTACCTGCTGTAGGTTAAACATGAAATGGGTGGAAACTTTTGAAACCACTTGATCTCTCTCTATATATACAACAACTACAATTTGTATCTCTCATATGCATGGTCATATTGCTATACCATTAGGGACAATTAGACATTTAAGTTACTGGAACTCACGTTCAGGAGCTTAAGCTTCAACTACTCCTAATGATAATAGAGAGCTTGGTATTCAACTATAACCTGTCCATTGAAAATTTTGCTAGCTACTCATAAATATGAAAGTGGTGACATGTGTGTGCCATAAGCAGATGAAAAGCTTAAGATGCATAAGAAAGTGAAGGAGATGATATGATAAAAGTTGGTATCAAAGTGAAAATGCTAGATAAAACTGCCATTATCCAGTACAGCATATAGCTCCATAAATTCTGAACATGACCACGATCTTTCCTAGTATCCTGGAACTAATGAACATTTGTGGGTGGTTTTTTTTTTTTTTTTTNGGACTAAGGGAGAGCCTTAAACCAAAGGCATTCTATTTGTCTATGACCATAATACCCTTTTGCCCATTTTATGTCCACAGGATAGCTGTTTTCTTCCTAAACGAGGATTATCTCACTACATAAGCCTGTAAAGAGCATACTAATCAACAAAAAGAAAGTAGAAATATACTAAAACAAATATGCACCATATAAATGCAACCTTTGTACCTAATAATGCAATCTTTACAAGTAAAAACTTTACCAAGTGATAAAAACGGTCTTCTAAATAATGGAAATAAACTAAAGAATAGATCCTTTATTTCCAGTTGCAGGCACAAACCTAGATGTAACAGTACATCCTTGGACTCCAAAGTCGAAGATTTCCGATGCTTCGCCAAATTGCAAGCAAATGTAGTAACCTACAATGAGGCGTTGAACAAAAGTACGTAAAAAGCATGATAAATAATCAATGTAAAACAAATTCATGTATGACAGTTTTTCATGAACAATTATCTGCACAAAGAATTTTAGATGACGCTGGTGACATACATAAGGGTGGTAGAACAAACTGGTACAAGTGCCAGAGTAATAAATTTTAGTTTACAAAAAAATAAAAGTATTGCAACAATCATCTGACGAGGTTGCACAAAACATAATTTACAAGCCAAAAATTTCAGTATTATCCAGAAAAGAAAAAAGGCACCCGGGGAGCAACAGCCTGAAGTCATAGGAGCTAACTCTATTAAATTGAAGACTGCAGCAGTTTATTGCAGACTGGAAATGAACCTAACGGTGATATCATGTTTATGGCTCTGAGGCGCAGACATTGCTAGAAAGCTACTATGTACAAGGTGATAGATTGGACACCAGGGAACATGCGATTGGATATGGTTGTGTTATCTTCCATCCTTTTATCAAGTATGACTCACATCTTGTAGCATATCAACATTTCATTAGGAATATACATGACATGTAGGGTACTAGAAAAATAAGCTTTTGATATCATTTAATAATCAAGCACTAAAATAAAAATGTCAACTACCTTCTGATGAAAGACATATTCTTAGACAACTGCCAAGGCAGGAAAACAACAATGTCCTTGATTTACAATCCAAGGTCGATTCACTTGATGATCTTATACCAGAACCTCGCGAAGAAGATTCATTATCATCCTTTGACTGTGTTTGGAAGTCCAAATTGAATGGAATAAGGAAAAAGTAATGAACAAGAGATTTTACAACAAACAAGAAAAAGAAAAGGAAAAAGAGAGTACTGAGGAGGGAAACCAAAATCAGCAGGACGGCAATATCTCCTTTAAGTGCATATTATTCAACAACTATACAGTCTAACAAGCTAGCACATCAACGATTTCACCCGAAAATTACCCAAATCAGTGATAGCCAAATGTGATACACACAGCAAACCACAACCAACCCAGCAACTGCCCTACCCAGAAAAGAAAGACAAAAACAATGAATAAAGCATATTAAAGCCTACCGAATCAATGAAGTCATCAGCAATCTCTAGAAGAAGATCTTCCACTTCAGGATCAAGCTTTCCATGTGAATCCACCTGAAAAATTACAATAGTGATTGCTCAACATCAGTGAGCAAAATCAGCTGGTGGAAAACTTTACAATAGTAACAGTGTTAACCATACTATTAGGTTAGTCGGACTCACTCTCTTCAGAAAAAATCTATATGATGTGATTGAAATTTAAAGTGAGTCTTTTGGAGTTGGGAGGGAGGACAGGAATGTTAGCAATATCAGTATATGTAATCTTTCACAAAATTCTGAAGTTGATTTTGGGCAGTTCAAAACTAAAGAAGATATCCATATTTCTATTTGGAGTAACCAACATCGACAACAGGATTTTAGAGATTAATAAAGTGAAGTGGAGGAAGGACCTGTGAAACCAAATCCTGTATCTTTCTCTTTCCAAGAAGCTGATTGCTTGCTTCAGTCCCTTGACTTGAACTTCCCCCAGGAGTAGTTGTTCCAGATCCAGTAGCATCTGGTTGTGACCCAGTTAAACTCAGAGATTTTTGGCCAGCTGGGGCAGCCATCCTTGGAGAAGACTGCTGCTGATGCAAAAGCTGTTGTGGCTGTTGTTGTTGTTGCTGCTGCTGCTGCTGCTGCTGCTGCTGTTGATGCATCTGAGGGTGGCCAATCTGTTGTTGATGTTGTACAATTTGGGATAGTTGCTGTGGGTTCAAACCAATTAAATTTTGATGCAACTGTTGAGATGAAGTTAATTGTTGCTGCATAAGCATTGGTTGCTGCTGCCTCTGCGGTTGAAGACGATAGGAAGGGGAATTAGGAGAAGAAATAGCAGGCATTTGCTTCAACCACTGCTGTTGTGATGAATTGTTCTGCATTATTGTAGATTGTCCATTCTGAGTCAATCCAGGTAACTGAGCGTTAATAAATGACGTCCTTGGAAGATTCTGAACCGATATTTTCTACAGTAAATTGTAACATCAAAGTGAGCACTAAAAACAAAATCATTGCTACGTAATAAGGAATCTGGCAAGAGACTATCAGATGTACATTAAATTCCACAAGAGGATTACATGTGATTTACCAAAAGGAGAAAGCAAAATTAAAGAAGTGAAGATAATTATGTAATTATGACAGCCTTAAATGACCATCAGCTTCAATTCACTAGCAAATGACGACATCCACAACTCTAAAGCACTTTATAAACAAGACTTCATCTTGGCATTCAATTAACTTGTAATTAGACAAGGATATTTTTGTGCCAAAGGTACATTTTCATTATCTTAATATCAAGTTGAAAATTAACAAGACGAGTAAAAGGATCTCACGTGCACCTAACTGAAATGTCGATAACACTATCCATTGGCTAAGATCATTCTTTCCAGAAAAAAAAATCACTCGTTGTTCTCTGCAAAGTTTCAAGTTTTTTTTTTAAAATAAGATAAAGATTTTATTGAAGTAGATACAAGAGGTATATAAAAGCCTAATGTTCTTTACTTCTTATAAGGTAATGAATTTATTATTATTACTGTATAGAAGCAAAAAGCCCAATATGATTGTTTGCATCGCTTATCTATGAACCATCAATTCCTCAAACAGACACCAAGCTTCTCTTCTGCGCCTCAGAACAAAACTATAACTCGCAAGTTCGGTGCCTACAGGTTAGATCTTCCACCTTGATGGATATTGTTATTTGTTATGTAAAAAATAAAGTGATATGAAGCAAGCAACTCAAAGATTGTTTTACCCAAAATTTAATCCAACTAGTATAGGGTTGAAAACATAGGATTACCTAACAAATCACATGTAATAGAATGTACTAGAGGAAAGAAAAACTCGTCGAACTTGAATAACAAAACGAACATAAAAGCTGCTACTAAAAACGTAATATTAGAAAAAGATTGAGCTTTTAAGTTATAAAATGCAAATGCATCAAATACCAAAGTATTTTACAGAAAGCAAATGGGACAAACTGTGTTAATGATACATCCTCTAGTACTAAATGTTCATAATTGGCACCTCCAGAAATAGCTATTACAGCGTCGAGAAATAGCTGCATGCTCAATGAGAAACTGTTTGTTCAGATAAGAACGACATGCTGGAAATGTAGTGGGCGTTTGGACATAAAAATTGTAAAATTCCGGAAAAAAGTGAAATGTTTTTTCAAGTGAAAATGGTATTTGAAAACTAAAGTTATGTTTGGACATGAATATAATTTTAGGTTGTTTTTGAAGTTTTGTGAGTGATCTGAGTGAAGTTTGAAAAACAACTTTAGGAGTTTTTCAAATTTCGAAAAATTCCAAAATCCATGTTCAAGTGAAAATTTATGGCCAAACGCTGATTTCGGAAAAAAGTGAAAATTTTTCGAAAAAAAGTGAAATTTTTCTTATGTCCAAACGGGCTCGTAGTACAAAAGAACAGTAAGAGCAGCAAACCTATGTTTCTTTGAATCAAATTCAAACTTTTCACAAGGAATTTTTGTCTTTACAAGGTTATTCTCATATATCACATAAAGCTTTAACGCGCATTGAAGTTTTGTGCCATCTCAGGGTGAGAGTTTGTAAAGCGGTAGGTACAGTGAAAAATACAGTACCATAGGCTAAAGGCTCTCTAGAAAGTAGTACTAAAAATATTCATGGGCATCCCATAAATCTCAATGTGTTAAAACTTGCAATAGCCCTCGTGTATTCATCAGTGAGTAGTTCTTTGTCTCCGGATACTATGAAATGCCAGCACAAAGTTAAACATGAGCCTTTTTTTCCTTTGGATAAAATTAAGTTAAACATGAACCTTGTGCCAAAAATCAGCATTTATTTACTATATGCCAAATTACTTTAAATGACATTACACGTTTATGCATATGTGTCATTGTTGTGATTGCATAATCCAAGTATCCGGCTAACAGATTTCATAAACAAGAGTCATATCCTAGTTTTGACCTTTTAGTCAACAAAATACATAAAATTACCCAGAGCAATCTTTTACAGAAACATCTTGAAACAAACTCTCATGTGATAGGAAATGTCTAGGAGAATGAAAACACAAAAGATTCTCTTTGATTTGCTGCTATGACTAATGACCAAATTCATGACCTGAATGAATTGAAGAACAAATGCTGCAGACAACTTTTTTGGGTTACACAACCTGGAGAAACATTTGCATAGATTTCTGAAAGAGTCATCTCCAATTTTTACCACGGTGTCAAGTGGGAAAACTCATCAGAATAAATGAGAGGGTTAGTTTTTAGCATTAAAGATATGTTACTAGCATGTTTGAAGATTGGCACCTGAGTAGTGGTGAGAGGATTTTGCTGGGACAACTGCTGCCTCAACTGATTTTGATTGACCCTTTGTTGTGCATATGCAAGGGCACCATTTGCCTTTAACTGAGAGCTCATATTGAGAGATCCCATCATTCCCATTGCCTGTATACCCTGCAAGGACTGGCCATGGGAATTCCCTGTATGAAACTGATTCCCCTGCATTAGACCTGCCTTCTGCCGTGGCTGCACCCACAATAGCTTTTCAGAAACACATAAAGCAACAATGACAAATAGCAGTTGTGTTTTGAAAATAACACCACCATGTTGGAATGGACTATCTCATCTAAAACCTTAGGCGGTTAGAGATAGCACACTTTTATTTACTTAATTGTGTCTTCAACAAGTACATGGTCAAACCAAATTCATGCATTTAATATATCAAGAATAGAATTAGCAAAACATAAAACTAAAATTTGAAAGCTATAAGTGCTGAAGTGATACCGGATTCAAAAATTGAGATTGCAAATTGAACTGAGCGACAGCTGCAGCAGCTTGTCCGGACAACATGGGAAGATGGCCAGTCTGTCCCATTAAAGCTGCCCTAGTTAAATTTCCGCTACCCATTTGGCCTCCTATTTGCTGCTGCTGTTGTTGATTCTGTTGTTGCTGTTGCTGCTGCTGCTGCTGCAATTGTTGTTGCTGTTGCAATTGTTGTTGCTGTTGTTGCTGTTGTTGTTGTAATTGCTGTTGCTGGAGGGCAGTACCTCCGGAACCAAAATTCATTTGACCATAAAGCCCTCCTCCTCCCGATTGCTGCCTCATCAAACCAAATTGTTGTTGCTGTTGCTGCTGTTGCATTTGGAATTGACTCAACCTCGACATTGAAGGTGATCTCTGCATCTGAAAATTAGAGGCGGCGGCCATTAAGTTGCTATTATTGCTACCGTTAAGACCGGTAGAATTATTATTATTATTATTCTGCTGTTGTTGCTGCTGAAGCTGCATTTGTTGTTGCTGCTGCTGCTGCTGCTGCTGTTGTTGTTGAGATTGTGTCAATTGCTGTTGCTGCATTTGTTGAGGCTGCATCTGAATTTGCTGTTGCTGCATTTGTTGAGACTGCATCTCAATCGAAGGAGATTGTGAGATAGTATTGTTGTTGTTCGAAGGAGAAGTCATGGTTATTCCGGGATCGGACGACGCCGTCGATGATGATGCTGCGACAACTAGGTTTGTAGGGTTGATTATACGGTTCGAAGGCAATTCGATTGTTTTGGGGGAAGAAGATGGAATTTCCGCCATTGTTTATTGGTTTGAATTGTGAATTTGTATCAATTGAGGATAATTCAAAATTCAGATGAACAGGGTCATCGGCAACTTTGAATTTTCTCTGAATTTCCACATTTGGGGATTTGGGGACTGCGGGAGACTCCGACGACGAACAAAGAAAGGCAAAACGCACAAGTAATTCGCAGTTCTGCGGGTCTCACAATTGCCCACGTGTAGCTTGGTAAAAGAATATATTGGATTAATGCACTGATTATTAATGAGGCTGAATTGCAAAATTAGCCTTTTTTGAAACACATTTGCTTCTCTTTTTTCTTCAAAAAAATCTATAAATGTACTTGGGCGTGTTGATGAAAAAATCAAGAGTGATATAAAAAATCTATAATATTTGGTTTGATTTCAGTTTTAAATTTTAAAAATCGATAATATTTAATTTGGTTTTGATTTTAATGAGAATAAATTGAATAAAGCCGATTAGACTGATTATATAAATTTGTATTATTATACAATTATATGCATATTCTTATGTAAAGTTTTTAAAATCTTATGGTAGATATATAGTTGTCTGTACTCTTAGTTGGTAGTAGTTCTCTGTCATTATAATAATAAAGTTTTTGCGTTTACATTTCAGTTTGATGGAAGTTTTAATTTAGTTCTTAAAATACTCATCATTATATATTATTAATATATCTTGGTAAATGATAAATGTTCTTAAAGAATAATTAATTTGATAGTGTTGTGTTGAAATATAATTAGCACAATATGTGCTTGGAAAATGTATTATATTTAATTAAAAATCGACAAAAAAATGAAATAATCGGGAAAAAATCCAACTAAAATCGATATAAATCGAACCTATAAAAAATCGAGTTAATTGGTTTGATTTTATTTAATATTTTAAAAATCGACTTAATTGATTTGATTTTTTTCTAGAGAAAAATCGATCCAAATTAAACCATGAACATTCATAAGTGTAGCATTTCGCTTCAACTCAATTTCTTCGTTTATTTCCACTAGACTAATTAGACAAATATATCATCACATATCACAGGGGATTTTGGATGTGGAAATAATTCAAATGGAAATGATGAATCATAGCATAGAAATAAAAATGAAAAAAGGTACACGATAAGAAGAAAAATGAAAAAATAGCTATTGTAGGGAACTTTTAATAATTGTATAGAACAAAGTTTGTTGAAGAGCAAGAGAAACATAAACATTTAGAGACAAATTACGAGAAATTACAACATAACCATGAAAATAAATGGCCGTGCTTTTTTTATCCATTTGCTTCGGGGGCAAATTTTTAAGGTTAAGAATCAAAAGTATTACTAATGGGGCAAGCTAAGGGCTAGACTTGTTAAACTTAAAGTTCTATCTAAGACACAAATAAAGTCAAAAAATCAGGAGTAACAAGTACTAATCAGCTGACAAACTATTTATAAAGACAAACTTTAGCCCATCGAGCTAAAATATGTTGAAGAATTAACCCAAATAGCTATCTATCTCACCATTTAAATTAAAACTGACTGGTGGAGGTATACTATATGCATAATTTATGCATTACGTTTTATAATTATATATAATTAATGCATAATCTATGTATATGGCTAGTAGATTGTCGAATCTAATATACCTTATATGACCTAGCTTCTGGTATTTGAACCAGTTACGTCGATTGCTGAACCTGACTTTTCTTTGACGCGTTGGCCTTTCCCTATATCTTAATTAATCGGAAGAGTCAGTGGCTATCCTACACAGGAAGAAGTCAACTCTTTTCAAAGCAAGGGGCATCGCTCTAATCACTTATGTAATTTTTTTATGTAATAACCCTCCTTTTGAATGCCTAGGTTGTAACCTTTATAGTGATAGCGCATCAAAAAAGATATTTCGATCAGAAAAAGGGTAAGAAATACCGGCCACATAAAGACAAAACAAACAAGAAAAGTGCCAGACTTCGTATGGAAAGACAGAAGGTGACAATTTGTAAAGTCAAGATCAGCGGGAACATCCGCCTGAGCAAGCTCAAAATGGGCATTTCCGGCCAGTTTTGAGTTTAGGAGTCGGAGTTTAAGACTCGACAAAGGCATCAGCCTAGCTAGGAACTTAAGTAGAAGAGTAAAACCCTAAAGAGTAAGGTAAGTCCTAAAGCCTATCATTGACCGAATAACGAACTTAGCTTCAAAGCTTGAATAACGAACTTAGCTTCAAAGCTTGAAGTGAAGGCTTTACTTTTCCTTTAATCAAATCAATGCTAGAGAATACATTAGAAGCTAATTAGCGCGTAGGCAGCGCTGCGCCATCTGTTGTACCGTTTTAGAGAGAATTTGAGTTAAGAGACTAATCAAAAAAAAAGTGACCAATTTTTTGTGGAGGCGGCGAAGGGGTGGTAAAGCTTTGAAGCCAAGCAAGCATATATTAGAAAGAAGTTGAAGCTATAACAGCAGAAGCGAAGAAAAGAAATGACCTAAGAGGTATCCTATTTTCAACACAAATGGTATCAAACCTCAATTTCTTCTTTTGAATATTACTTATAGATAGTCTTCAGAAGAAGGGTTGGTTGCATACCTGCTATAAGGGGGTGCCCTACTGAATCTTTCTCCAACTAATTTCATTTTAGTTTCGTTGCGGTCCAGAGCTCCTTTTGATTTTGTTTTATCTCAGTCAAACTCTATTTGCTAAATAGAAGAACATTTAATGCTTCAGCAGTGAGCTCCCTGCGTGAGCAGCGACTAAGCAACATCCAATCTTTCTTAACACTTTGTATGGTTGAAAGACCCTCCTCTATGGAAAGGTACAGAGACGAGGCCTTTGATACAACTTTTTTTTACATAAAGAAATGAAAATCCAAAATCGGGGAATCCATCGGTCAGATAACAATTTTTTTTAGTAGCACCCACGACAAAATGTCTGGAATATACATCTTTTTTTGGGACGGAGGCACGCGTGCTAAAAAAAACATTAACTTAAAGAAAAAGAATGAATATGCCAGTAGAGGACCCTGCTCAAAATAAGTTTTTAAGGTTTTCCCTTAAGAGAAATCTCGGATCAGGACTTGTTTCAATAGCCTTTCGGAGGAGTGAAACATCATGCATAATGGATACCGAGTTCGTGGGGCAGGTTATAGCTTTCGAGCGAGACAAATCATCAACGGTTGGTGCAAGATTGACCACTCAGCTATCAAAGTTACGTAAAAGACACATTTTGAAGTTTTTCCTTGCCTCATGAGGGCACACTTTGAGTCCCAAACTTCATGTCTGAAGCAAATGTTGGAAGTCCAAGATGGTGTTTGGAACATCCAAGAGGACACTTGATCCACGCTCTCTTCCCTTGGTAAAGAGGAATTTCAAATATAAATCAATCATTTAATCAAACAAAAAAAGTACTTGGGCCTTAGAGGCAACGGTTGGGAAAGCGAAGGGAATAGGAAGACCAGGAATGAAGTTACTCGACCAAAAGAAGGTCTTATTTGAGTTCAAAGCGAGAAGTCAGGCACAGGCAGATTGCAATTTCAAAAGCCAACTCTAATATGCAGCTTTACTTTAAAGAGGGGAAGAAGAAAAGCAAATGAGAGAAAAAAGGGGAGCTTAACATATATAAATCGGTAAGGAAAGATAGATTCTAGTTATCCTACCCGACTACACGAGATATTCTACATGTGGTTAACAAAAGAGTCACTGGTTATTGGCCTCAAGACAGAGACGAGATGACTAGGATCATAAGGTTAAGATAGGGCTAGGCTTTCTCTCATGGACTTTTTTATAGTATATTACGATATACGACTGTTCGCCTTTTCATCACTTTGGCCTAGATCCAGTCTAAGGTGTAGGCTTGCTTCGCATAGGCTCGGGTCGGTGGTAAACTAAATATAGAGAGAAGAAAATCCTTAGGTTGACCAAGGATAGTAAATCTACTCTATCTACTGATGCAGGAAAGGTTGTTGAGAAGGGGACATGTGATCAATTTGTTCTCCTTTCTAACCGATCCATTGCGTGTCACATCGCCTAATCCATAGAGGAAGAAGGCGTATGCTCAAGTCTAAAATATTTCCTACCAATCGTATAGTCAAACTTGAGTGCCTCCCTTTTTTGATGATCTTGTCACTTCTCTTAAACTATATCTTCAATCTACTATTGATGCAGGAACAAACCACTATAAATAGGTATTTCTACGCGTAAGAATGAATATATAATTAACTCAAATACATTAACCCGGCAAGAGTTGACCATGCAGGGGAAGTGACTAATGAGCGGGGTACCTTAGCTTATGCCAGGTTGAAACCTTCCTTTAATTAGTCCCCCACAAAAAAGCAAAAGAAGAAAGAAAAGAATTTCCTAGTTCTTTGACCCAATACCTGCTGAACGGGAATTGTTTGACGACTTGATGAAGATGTGCTTGTGGTCGAAATTCTTCCACCATGGAAGATGTACTTTGATGGTGTTGCTCATCAAGATGGAGCTGGATTCCTCTCTATTACTTGTGAAAGAGAAGTGTTGCCGCACTCCTTCACCTTGTCGAAACCTTGTTCCAATAATCTCGCAGAGTACCAAGCCCTCATACTTTACTTGAGATGGATGTGTATTTGAAAGAGTTGCAACTCTTACGGAGATTTTAAATTGGTGATCAAGCAACTCCTTGGTAATTATTCAGTTAAAAAGCCTGACCTTAATTGATTCCATACTATAATTACGCAAACAAAAAGGCTTATTGGGTGGCTTGGTGATGTGACCATAGAGCATGTCACAAGAAAAAAAAATAGACAAGCAGATGCCTTTGCAAGACGCTCAAGATCTATAGCTGCTTGGCTTGGTTGGAATGCTTGCCTTGGGGCAGAAAGTCCAGGCTTTGAAAATAGTTACTCTACCCTACGTCGAGCAAGAGTTTGCTTCCTTTCCCTAGCAGGGTCAGAATTGACTTACATCCGTTCTCTAACTCATTTTTCTTTTGCTCCATTCCCGAGCTCCTCGATCAGTAGGTCTGGGAGAGGAGCTGAAAGCCACTTGATTGTAAGGAGAGGAGCCGTGATCTTCTTCTCTCTCCTTTAGTAGGAATAGACAAGTCTCACTCTTACCCTTATATAGGAATCTAAAAGCAAAGATCCACCCCCTTGGTTAGGGGCTTATCCTTTCAATTTTTTGATTCCCGGGTCTTTTTTATTATCACTGTTGGAATATTTTTGTTGAAGACTTGGTCAAGGCGGTTCACAATTTCTTTGATGAAGGCGCTGTTAAGCCCTAAGTTTGAATTCCAATTTAATTTCCCTTATTCCGAAAGTCTAAAGTCCTTCCAATTTTCACCAATTCCGACCTACCTTTATTTATGGGATATTTGAAGGAGAGCTTTGTAACTTTTTCTATAAAATTCTCTCTAAATCGAAGAATTAGTTTGATTCTCCCTATAAAAATAGTTAAGGAAAAAGGGGCGCTTTTGTTAAAGGACTCACTATTGTAGAGAAGATCTCCTTGGCTCACGAGGTGGCTTTAAGTGATAGGGGATTTTAACCTAAAGACAACATAGGATGTAGGGGGGTCAAAAGAAAGTCAAGATATGGCAAAAGCATCTTTTGGGATCAAATGGGCTTTTGTGATAAATGGTGGAATTTGATATATGGATGTTTATGTAGTGAAGACTTTGGGGTGCTTGTGGATGGTGTGCCATATGGGTACTTTCCAGCTTCTCGAGGGTTGCTACAAGGGTTTCAAACCTAGCCTGTTGATTTTAGCAGAAGAAATGCTAAGTCGGGACTTGGTATCATTGAAAATGATAACATCTTACTATCCTTCGAGATCGTGCCCGGCACTCTCCTACTTTCTCTTTGATAACGATGTTCTAATATTATATAATAGCCATAAAATCTTAAGAAGCAGAAAATCTTTCTAGAAAGAAGTAAGAAGCTGATTGTAATGTTGTAATGGCCAAAAGGTCAATTTCGATAAGAGCTAGTGCTTCCTCTCGAACAGAGCTCCTCGCATAAATTCCAGATCATTGAAGAGGAATAAAAAAAATGGTAGTTTTCCTATCAAGTACCTGGATGTTTTCTTGTCCCTCAAGAAAATAAAGAGAGAACCTTCCTCTACCAGAGGAAATGAAAAAGAGAATCTCAAATTGGAAAATAAAATTGTTGTCCTCCGGAGGTCGACTAAGGCTTATTAAACATGTTTTAGTCTTCATATGCACATGTGAAAGTTTTTCCCTGAATTAGCCAGCCCACACTTCGGCTACTAATAATGGGATAAGACCTTACTACTATATAGGATATGTTACCCTCTCTCCAGTGAATGCAGTGAAGGACTCTCGCCTCACCCATCCATTTGACTTATGGCATCATCGACTTGCTTTTCAATCAAAGAGATTTCATAACCATAAAGAAAGACCTCTCTTCCGGGATCAGTCTCGTCCCTAGATGTAGTAGTCAATCAGCGGGACATTCAAGAAGCTATGCACCTTCACTGAATGTTAATGAAAGAAAGCCCTTTCATCCTAATCTCATCTATTGAAAATGAGGACAAGCGTAGCACGTTCTTTTTTGGGACACATAGGCTATTACAGACATATCAAAAAAGACTTTTCGAAGCACGGAATCCCAGAATGGAATCATTGCAGAAGAAAGGTATAACGCTTGGGAACCGGAACATGATTAAGCCTTTAAGCATGCAGATGAGTGTTTGCTGTCAGCCCCAATCCTTCGGTTTCTGGATTAGAATAAGGAGTTCCATGTTCATACTGACGCATCACTCTATGCCATTAGATGTAGGTTTGTGCAAGAAGGGCCACTTGATCACTCCATCTACTTTTAAAGTATACAACTTTCCTCTTGGGAATTATATAACCACTGAACCTTCTTTATCATGATTCGACCCATACCTCATACCCAAGATCGAGCACCAGAGCTGCTCATAACAACGTACCAAAAAGAAGAATGCGAGAAGTTCATATTCTCCAGATTCTACTATAAACCAGGTAGTGAGGATGAAAAAAGCCATAAGCTACCTCGTTCGTGCTCCCGTCTTTCCCGCTGCCATCTTCGGTGGATACGCCCCTTCACTTAAAGGCGGATAGGGCACTGAGCCAACCTTTTAGATTGAATAAAGTTACTAAGCTAGTCACCTCACCTCTCTTTCTTACCCGCCCATATTAGTAGTAGGCAACCTTTCTTTCTCGCCTTTCTTCCAGCTTTTTCCAGATAAAGGTCTAATAGAGTTGCGCTTTCTTAGTACATTGCCTTTCATTACCAATATGTCGTTTTGCAGCACGAAGTTACCTGATGTTTTCTACTACTAATAAGGGCAGAGAGATGTTAACCTTTCACTATTAGTACACTCCCCTAGTTTTGACCTATTGAGCTTTCTTTACATTGAGTTAATTAACCGGCGGGTTCGCCTAGATGCATGGTAAAGAACGAGCTGGTGGGAAAGAGCTGGAGATCATGAAAAGTATTTCCACACAAGGAGGCAGGCGAACAGGAAGCTTTGCTTCTAGAATGCTGACTACATGGGAACAGATGTTATATAGGTTGATTCTAATTCTTGCTGACCGCTCAATTATGGGGAATAAAGGGAGGGCTTGACCACAATTTTCCAAGTAAGAGATAGAAACTCACTAATTGGAAGGAAAAGGAGGGCTTCGATCCATTGTGATTCGGTTTCTTGGTATTGAGAGATCTCTTCCATAAAAGAGAGAGATCTTAAGCCTTATTCTGCAGATCAAAGAGCGTCGTAATTCCCCATTCATCCGAAATATTATTTTAGTAAAGAATAGAGGCATTCTGGGCCGACTACTACGACTATTGTTGACACCCAATTTTTCCCTATAATATTTTTTAAAGTGCATATATACCTTCAAAACTATGCATTGGCATCAATTGATATTTTTTCATAATTTTTGCATTTTTCTAAGGATTTTTATTAATTTATCCCAGTTTTTTTATCATATAAATAACTACTAATTGCATCACAAATGACTTTATAACAATTTTATGACTTAATATTGATATTTATGTTTATATTAGGTTTAAAATATTGCATAAATAGCCACAATTACATTTTTTGAGTTACAGTTGCAGTAACTTTACAATTATAGCCCATGCATGCATTATTACATAATTTTACCAGAAAATAGCTCATTGTATTTTTAAAATATTGATTAATTATTTTAAAATATTTCTATGCATGAAAATTATTTTTATAATCTGTTAATTATTTTATAAAATATTTTTTATAAATTGTTTGGGTATTTAATAAATAGCTCTGTTTGATTCCTATAATTTTCCGGACCTAATCCCTCAAACATTATCCCAAACCCCTTTAAAATACAGCCCAAATCCCCTTTAGGCCTAATCTGAAAACCCCGACCCAATACCCTGTTTAATCGTGGTTGTTGATATTTTAGATCAACGGTCCACAAAACCCCTTTCCATAATTAATCCCAACATACCCCCCTAAACCTTATCATTCTTTCCCTCCCCCCCGCTATCATCATCTCATTGGTCTCTCAACTCTCTCTCTCATCCTAGCCCTAACCCTAAACGTCGTCACCGGCGTAAACCTCTTTCCTATGATGCTTCTATGTCTTCTCCGACCAGCCCTGGTCTTCTATACGCTATGTCTCTTCGATTTCTTGGGTCCTCGAGAAGATCTCAAGGGAACCCCAACTGGTTCTGGTTTGAAACTTGCTTGTCTCAGGCCCTTTTCCATTTGTGAATAAGAATTTCTTCTTATTTTTATTACGGATCTATGGGTTCTTGACCTATTCTCTTCACCTCTGCTATTTTTCTGAAAATCCTAGTTCGATACTGTTGATTCTTCTCAGATCTTTATAGATCTGAGGTGATTCAAATGTTATTAAGTATTTTCCTTCAAAAAAAAACCCTTGTTTTAATTGATTATTTTGATTTTAATCACTCTTCCTAAACTAGTGTTTGTCCTAAACTGTTTTTTCAAAGACTTTTCTAACTTCTAAGTGCTTAATTAATTGTTCTTTCATCATTGTGACAGATTTTGCAAGAATATTCAAATCCTAGTTGATTATATGTGATATACTAGTCTTCAATCTTTGCTTCGATATTTTGGGTGTTTCTGTGATACCAGTCGTATTAGTTTACTCTATCTTTTGGACTTAAACCTTCTTCCTTGTTAAATCCAGTATTTTTGTGGTTTTGCCCTAATTAATCTCTGTTAGGGTTCGAACTTGCTTTTCCGGCTGACTTCTATATTTATGTGAGGTATTACTTAGTTTAATTTCTATTTATGGAATTTGAGTAATTCTTTCCCGAAAATCAGTATTATCTTGAAGGTTTTGTTGATTACTGTTAAGATTCGTGTGCATAGATTGTATTTGTTTCCTTGTTTATGGCTTTAATTGGTCATCTCTACCTTAATTAATTACCCGTATAATTTTGGGATTCTTATTGATCCCTTATTTGGTATGATTTGGACTCCTTGCCTTAATTAAACTCTTGTTGTTACCGTTAATTGATTACCCCCTAATTATGTGGTCTATTCTGAACCCCCTTTATGTGATTTGATTATATAATTCTGTGATTGTCCTTAATTGAATGACTTTTGATTCATTTACCTTATTTGTCCTACTCCCTAAGTGCTATAAATACACTCTTGTTTTCCCTCTCAGAGACGAACATTAGTTCAAGAACACACACTCACACAAAATTATCTCTCTTCTCTCTCTTTCTACTACTTGTGCTAACTGCTTGTCTAGCCGGCTGAAAGTCAAGGCTAGGTTGTGAAACTCTGCCTGCTTTACTTTCTATATCTTGCTTCCTTAACTGGTATGTTCTTATTTCAATTCTGAAATTCAACCCTATGTGCTCCATAGTTGTTAAATACATGCCTATTTCCGCACTAGTTTAATTGGCTATGTATTTAATTATCTTCATGTTTACTGCTTTGCTCAATATGCTGGAGTATTACTCTGTCTTGCTCAAATGTTTAGTCAGTATGTCTAGGTCTCATTTGTCTTGTATGATACTTGGCCAACATGTTTACTTGAGTTCTTGTTTATTTCCCTTGACTAGTATGCTCATGTCAGTATCATAGACTCCTAATGTATTTGGTTAATCCTAATTGGCATGAGTGGCTCTATGTAGTAGACCCATGTCTTCAACATGACCATTCTCATATTATGTCTCTATGTTTATTACCCATTACCACTTTAATTTCAAGCATGATCCCCTTGCTAATACTTCGAAGCAATAGTTTTTATGTTATGGTTGCCAATCAGTTCCTATTTTTTCTGTGTACTGGCTGGTCAATGTGCTTCCCCTTTTACCATGTTCATGTGTTTCTGACTTAAGCCTATATGTTACCAATCCCCTGATCCCTTATTGTAAACTTGTTTGCTTTCACTTAGAAACAAGTAATAAACGGTTTTGAATCTGGGCACTCTAAGTGTTATGATTGTGTGGTTGCTTGTTGAATCTTTATTCTTCTCATAATTGTTTCCAAAATTGTTTTACTCTTAAATTTTTTTAAGAACTGTTCCTATCCCTGAAAACCTTTTCACTCCTGAAATTTTTACCTCTATACTATTTTTTTACTACTTCTTCCAAACTATGTCAAGCACTCTTACTTCTACTCTTAGATTACTTAAGTTCTGCCCCTCCAATGTGTGTACTGTCTAGGAATCCATGAGATTCCTCCGAATACTGGCACACTGCACATAGTCACTTCTCTACTCAAAGGATCTTGGTGTGAGCATTGCCCCGGATTGAGGTCCTTAGGAAACTTTGACACACCAGGACACCCTATTGGCTATGAGACTTTGGCATCCTATACTGTTTTGAAGGCCTAGTATTTTCAGGTTCACTTTGGGCCTATCTCAGGCTCCCTATAGCGTAGCTTATATTTATTATTTATTCATTTATTTATGATCTATAATAATAACCTTTGTAAACAGATATTTGAGAAATTAGTAAAAGGGGAGGGATTCTTATATGATTTTTTGTGGAGAAAACGGGTAGAAATCCTGTCTTTAAGTCTATACTATGTTTACTTACATTAGAATTTATGCTTTTAGGTTTAAACTATGTTTATTTGCATCAGAAACCATGCTTTTAAGTCCACTTGGCATACTAGGCAACATGTTATAGGTTCATTACCTCATTTGTTACGCAATTCTGCTTCTGCAAATCATTATCACCTAGAAATCATATTATTAGTTAACGATGTAATTCTGCTTAATAAAAAGGTCCATCCTTGGTGTGCATTAGAAATCCTGGTTTAAAACTGTGTTTGTATTCGCTTTAAATCATGTCTACATCGCCTAAATAAAAAACCGCCATGTATATAAGAATGTTTAAAAGCAATTTCAACGCCTAGACACCATGTTATAAGATAAATATGTATGAAACTGGTTTCGTGATAATCAGCACCTAGACAAGCATGTTTATAGGACGTATTAAAACTCAAACTGTTTGCTTTCTTTTAGTCAATTTCTAGAATTCTGTTTGTATTTTTAGACACCATGTTATAGGGTATCCCTGAACCACGCCTAGGCAAGCCTATTGGTAACTAAGGCCTTATAAAAATTGTAAAACTATGCTTTGTTTATTTGTGACTGCCCAGATTCAACATGTTCTAAAAATCAGTAGGCAAACTGATTAGGTCTTTACCACTTCACCTTAACATAATGCTGCACATTCTCTGTTTGTCATGCTCACCTAGATATCATGTTTTAGGACCTTTTCTGAAACATCTGAAATCTTGTTGTTTGAGACGTGCTAATTGCCTGTTTATTTGTGGAGGTAAACATGAGCCCTTAATTGCTGTCTTACTTGACAGTCATGTTTGTTCTTTGTTGTCGCTTAGATTTTCCTTTTAAAACACTTTAGGAGAGTCTATAACTGCCTAAAAATAAAGGTCCTAAACACCTCCGGGACCACAAGGAAGGGACGGGTAATGCACGCCTAGAGTTCCTTTAATTAAAACCGCTTATACAATCGTTAAAGGGACGGTAATCGGGTAGTAAAAGGATATGATGACATGTGCGCTAATGCCACATGTAACCTCTCTAGTTGAGGAAGAATTACTGGGCATTGTACATATGTGATCCTATAGGCTAATAACTTAGGACTTCCCTATCTTTATACATACGTGTGCTTAGACTGCTTACCTATTAAATTTCCTTTATCTTATTTACATATGTGTGCTTAGACTGCTTATCTGACTAATTCACCAAGTAAGTTTGGCCGGGACCCTCCGTTTTGGACTTCGAAGGGTGCCTAACACCTTCCCATCAAGATAATTTCAAGTCCTTACCCAATCTCTGGTAACACAAACCGGTTTTATGAGTTACTTGCAATAAGTGTCGTAACTCACCTTAATATGTTGGTGGCGACTCTTCAACTTCTTGTACCCCTTTCCCAAAAGGAAATGATTTGTCCCAAATGAATGTCGAAACCCTGACTCCCGCCGCAAGGCGAGAAAAAAGGGGATACGACAACATGGCGACTCTGCTGGGGATTTTAGGCTTTTACCATAACAAACTTAATTTTTGTAAATTAGTCTTAAGCATGCTTTTTTTTTGTTAATACGTGCGCACCCTTTCGCTTTCCCCTTATGTGAATTTAATTGCCCGTTTTGAGCATTTATGATTTCCTTTACTGCAGAAGCTGACTTATTTCTTTGTTTTCCTTTCTTAAACGTCTTTCAATTATTAAATACTGCATTTATTATTTTACTAACGTGCAAATACGTGACAACATGTTATTTACTGTTGCATAAATCATGTTCAACATCATATTCCACTCGTGCGTAATCAATCCTATAGCAACGCTTGATGAGTGGTTGCGCTCTTCTTATATATCACCCTTTAAATTCGAAAAGGCTTATCTGCGATAAAACTAGTCGATCAGCGGTGCAATCGACGGTTCCGTGCCTTTCCCCCTCAAGTTATCCGCTTGAGAGTACCAGTCTAGACCCTCATAGCAACCTTACTCTGATTATAATTGTACATGCATCATGGTCAAACCTAACCGGGTTTAGTATGTTATCCACATAATAACCCTTTAAGACAAACCTTATCCAAAAGTCCACCGGGATTTCCATAATCCCAACGGACGCAACCACATTTTGTGCATTAATTTTGGAGAACTAAATGCCAATATGCTAATTATGGATATATAAATAATCGAATCTGGAGGGGGAAATGGCCTAACCTTATTTGTTTTGCAGAAAACGAGGACGGGGTCCCCAGGTTCGTCATGGTCCAAAATATACCACCACTGTTGCTAGATTGGTGGGATGATATTTACTCAAAAGACAAGAAACATGTGAAGAAGGTCCTAGGAAATTTGCATTCTCTGTTAGACGTCCAGCCAAATAACATGTTGATAGAAGTTGCAACCATGTTCTGGGATCATGAAAAATCTGTGTTTCCCTTCGGGGATATAGAAATGACCCCGCTCCTAGAAGAAATCGGGGGATTTTTTGGGCTACCTTGGGACAACCCTGGGTTATTGGTACCAGAAAATCACACTGGTAGGGGATTTCTAAAAATGATGGGTCTGAAAAAGAACGCCAATTTGGAGTGCTTAGAGAAATCTTATATTCCATTTAACTACTTGGGTATGATAGTGTTCCCAAGGAAAAGGGGAAAAACTCACACTAGATTGGCTATGGTCACCAAGACTCTAATGAAAGGAATCGAGGGACAAACATACACCATAGTCCCTATGATTATAGTTGATATCTACCGGGCTTTGGACCACTGCCAGAAAGGGTCCAAACATTTCGAGGGCTGCAATTTGTTGTTGCAATTGTGGTTAATGAAGCATCTCCAAAAGGGTCAATATCGCCAGGAGTTTCCACGAAGGGCGTGGAATGACCATATTGACTTCCATCACCCTAAACGGATGGCTTATATTCCGGACAGGTTTTCTCAACCAGAGAGTGCTAAGGAATGGGTGGAGTTCTTCGACAATTTGACTGAGGATCAGGTTCAGTGGATGTTTGAATGGTTCCCTACTGACGAGTTCATCATCAGGTCAAGGGACGCTCCCCACTTAGTGTTTATCGGGTTAAGGGGAATATACTATTATGTTCCCATCAGGGTTATGAGGCAGGCAGGCAAGAAGCAGATCATACCGCGGGTCGCAAAGATAAGTCATTTCCGGGCAGATTTTCAGGATGACGACATCCCTTACAAGTGTCAAGCTCAGCATATGTGGCACTCAAAGATTATTGTGGAAAATGACACCTCGAGCCAGACAGGTATCATACGGGACATGCACCATTTTACTCGGCATGGTTGGAGGAAAACTTAGCTGGGAAAGTTGAGCCAGGAATTGGTCTGGGAAACAGGGTCATAGACGAAGATGCAGAAACCCAAGTAAAGTACAATAAGTTTCGCAAGAGGATTCATGACTCCGAGGCCGAACATCAGGTGATACACGAGACAGACAAGAGATTAATCAGGGAATGGATGGAAATGGCTTTCACCTCCAATGAAAGGGTAGATTATCTGGAACAAGGTTTGATGGAGCTAGAAGGAAAGATAAGAAAGAGGGTCGTTGACTGCCAGAATGCTGAAGGCAGTGAGGGAGGACATCTGGCAAGAGTATACCTGTTGTTGGGCATGCGCGAACTAGGGGACCTGATTGATGGATTCAGAAAGATCAAGCCTGGGGAAAGTTCTTATGGGACCAAGTAGATTAGATTTACCTATTTTTTCCTAAATGTAATAAGGCCAAATGCCAGTAGTGACTTATCTTTTGTTATCTTAGTGTCGTGTTGGATTCATCTATTTTTATATTAATGAAATGAGGCAATTATTGGCATCTAAGTTCTCCAAAACAACTTGTCTCTAGGCCTACCTCAGGCACAACGAGGCTCCCAAAATAGGACGTGAATTTACATTCTGCAATATATGTTTAAATACCGCAAATACTCTTTTCAGAACTCTCATTGACTTGTCTACCTTTTGTTTTTCTTTCTTTCTTTGGATTATTCCCATTTCCCAAAGGTTGGTTCATGCATATTGGCATCATCAACTTATCATACTAGATCCAGGGTCCCTGCACCTTCTCCTCCTCCAAGTCCACCAAAAGGCAAAGGGAAAGCAAAGATGGATGATTTGAACAGCACCACAAGAGACAACAACACACATGTTGAACATGCAGAAGCTTCTGATGGCCGAAGTACTCAGGCCCCAAATGATAGTATCACGACTTGAGCAGAAAATACTAGAACTCCAGGGTAAGCTCGAGCAGGTTCGTAGCTTAGCAAACCTATACCTCACACTCAATATCCCAGATGTCAACCATTCAAACACTCAGAACCCCGCACCACCCCAAAACACACCCAACAAGCACCCACAAAATTCTCCCGCACCTTACCGTTACACAACACATCCACAGAATCAAACTACCCCTCCACAATATCAGCAAAACACCTACCATACTTCATAAAATGCCCCAGAAATCATTACCGAACCCCAAAACTCCAATGATCACCATTATATCCAAACTCTCGGTCACCAAAAAAACCCTATATATGTGGAAACCCTACCTCACTCCACTCAGCCCGTATCCTATACACTAGAGTCCTCTAAGAAGGACCTACTCATTAAGAACTTGGTTGAAGAGCTCAAAAAGTTGACAAGTCGGGTTCAAGGCGTCGAATGAAGCAAAAGGATAGAAGGTCTGAACTATTAAGAAATATGCATACAACAAGATGTAGAACTACTGGAGAATTACAAACCTCCCAAGTTCGAAATGTTTGATGGAATAGGTGATCCCAGGGCTCACCTGAGGACTTATTGCGACAAGCTTGTAGGGGTCGGAAAGGATGAAATAATCCGAATGAAGCTTTTCATGAGGAGTCTTACAGGAGATGATTTATCCTGGTACATCAGCTAGGATCCTAAGAAGTGGGCCAACTGGGTGAGTATGGCGTCTGACTTCATGGACAGATTCAGGTTTAACACAGAGAATGCGCTAGATGTCTTCTACATTCAGAACTTAAAGAAGAAGCCCACTGAGACATTCCGCGAGTATGCCACTCGTTGAAGGTCAAAAGCAGCCAAAGTCAGGCCGATATTGGACGAGGAATAGATGAACAAATTCTTCGTCAGAGCACAGGATCCGCAGTACTATGAAATATTGATGGTTATTGAAAGCAACAAGTTCTCCAATATCATCAAACTCGGAGAAAGAATTGAAGAGGACTTTAAAAGCGGTATGGTGACAAACTTTGAGGCATTGCAGGCCACAAATAAAGCACTGGATTCAGGGTGTATAACGAAAAAGAAAGATGCAGGAACAGTAATGGTCCCCAAAGGACCCAAAACTCCACTTATATATCAAACCTTCCCACTTACATACCAAGCACCTTCACCCACATATCAACCATATCCTCTCATATATTCCCAACCAGCCACTGCTTATCACATATATAATTCCCAACCTTCTCAATTTCAGTCACCTCCAACTCGCCCAAACTACCCAAGACCTCGGCCTAAGTTTGACCGTATACCACCTAAACAATACACTGCCATTGCCGAACCCATTGACCAATTGTATGAAAGGCTGAAGGTTGCTGGTTATGTCACCCCTATCCTTGCTGCGACCGTGGAGAATCCATCCCAATGGGTCAACCCAAACAAGACCTGTGCTTATCATTCTGGTATGAAAGGGCACACCATTGACGAGTGACAAACACTGAAGGATAAGATCCAGACCTTGATTGATAATAAGGTCATTCAGGCCAAAGAAGCTACACCCAACGTCCACAACAACCCCCTCCCAGATCATAGGGGTGAAGGTATCAATGTGATAGAGACCGATGAGGAATGGTATCCAGAGGGATCAATTGGAATTATCAAAGAGGGTGATAATCCTAAGAAACCCCCAGTCACGCTCAATCCTATTATAGTACAAATACAACCACAAATGGAGGTTGAGGTAGCTGCATAAGTTCTATTTAAAGTTGAGATATCACCCCCCGCAGCTGCGCATGTTCCATTCGAAGTTGAAGTAGCCACACCTTTCACAGTGACAATGTCAACCACACCGCCTTTCGACACAAAGGTTGTACCCCGTGATTATGTGGTCGAAGCTAGAAGAATAGGAAAGATCAAAATAAAAGAATCTGGCGCTACGCAAGGAATGACTAGAACAGGAAGAGTCTATACACCATAGCATTTGGAGAATCGGGTAAGCAGGCTTCTAACAGACCACCCATTATTAAAACAAGCCCGAATGACCTTTGGAGGAAAGTGCAAGCAAGGGAGTATTCAGTCACCGATCATTTTAACAAGACTCCCGCTCAAATATCTATACTTTCACTGCTACAGAATTCAGAAGTGCACAGGAATGCTCTCTTAAAGGTGTTAAGTGAGGAATATGTACCTAACAATATAACTGGCGGAGAAATGGCCAATATGGTAGGACAGGTGCTGGAAAGTCACAAAATCACCTTCTACGAGGACGAGCTGCCACCCGAGGGTTTGAATCATAACCGAGCACTACACATTACCGTGCAATATGAGGACGATTTCATTGCTAGAATTCTGATAGATGGGGGATCCAGTCTCAATATTTTACCATTGACAACACTAGAGAGGTTGGGCAAAGGCCTGTATGAGATACGAGAAGGGACCATGAATGTGAAGGCGTTTGACGGGTTTTAGAGGGCTACCATTGGGGAAATCAATCTCTGTTAGCAGATGAGGCTTACATGGTTTAATGTCGAGTTTCAGGTGCTGGACATATCTGCACCCTATAATATATTGTTGGGACGGCCATGGATACACGCCGTTGTGGCTGTGGCATCAACTTTGCATCAGGTAGTGAAGTTTGAATAGAACCATCAAGAGGTAATTATCCATGAAGATGAGAGCAACCCCATTTACAACCGTCAGACTATCCCGGTGGTTGAGAATAGAAGAAGGCTCGATGGAGAAACTTATCATCACATCGAGCGGGTCAATGCAATCGACAAAGATAAGTGGTGGGATATCAAGATAGCAAGAATAATGAATTGGAGAGGGTATGAGCCTGACAAGGGTCTCGGCAAAAATCTTCAGGGCATCATCAAGCCAATACAACCAAAGCGCCATGGTACTACTTTCGAGTTGGGATATCAGTACACCTGGCAAGAATACAATGACTGGTCACCACCATGGCATGGTCTGTACTATCCACTTGAGCAACCTGTACCACACCGAGTCAGACTTTCTAGCAGACTGACGTCATATGGGGATCAGAGGAGGAGGAAGCACTGGCGGCTTTAAGGAACCTGTTCCTGGAAGATGATGACATGGATTGCTGTGTAATTTTTGAGGAGGAGGAAGAGGAAGGACCTATCATACGAGTTGTGGAGAGAGGATCATTCCTCAAGAATTGGATTGTCAGACCATCCAGGGCTCGACGAGTCTCGAGGAAGCAATGCTGAACAACATTATTTATTTTGCTTTCTAAAAAATGATTTCCTTTATGACATTTTGTTTTAAATAATATTTCCAATGATCCAAAACGTTGTTTAAATTATTGAAAATCGCATTTGTTTGACACTTTCAATGAATTGATGTTTACCATTACCACTTCTCTTTTATATATTTATCTATACAACATTACTATTTCCTATCTTGATGAACCGGCAACTGTAACATGTAATGAGGCAACGCGACAAAAGTATAGTGATTCGGAAAGAGGATGAATGCATTATGTCATAGACAGCTTTATCAGAAAGGATGTCCAGAGCCTTCAACAAAAGAGTCAAGTCGAGATAGTTCACACCGGGACAGGGTGTTGAAGAAGATCTTCCCGCATCATGATGAAGCCAAAGGGAAATTCTCTCCCAACTGGCAAGGTCCTTACATGGTTCATAGAGTATTGACAGGGGGAGCCCTCATACTCGCAGAAATGGATTGAGAAGTATGGCCAAAACCAATCAATTCAGATGCAGTCAAGCGATACTATGTGTAATTGTTTATGTTTCCGCAAATGATGTAAATTAAACTACGCTCGACCTGATTCCCGTTTAAGAGGGGATACGTAGGTAGCCCTGTGGGTTTGTTCACAATTCAAAAAATATTATTTCCCCCATATTCAGAAACTGGGGCAGAATTTTGAGGAGGACCCTCAAAATTCTGAAGCAAGTTCAGTCGTTCGCAGCATGTATAGCAGTCAAAGATGTTTGTCCATCTAACTGCGGCAGAATTTTGATGAGGACCCTCAAAATTCTACGGCAAGAGAATTCGCTATGTCTCAGATCGTGTCACAATCAGGTTCATCTAACAAATTTCTTAAAATATTTTACTATGTCCTTTGAAAACTATGCATGCTTGATACCCTAATGATTTGAACAAGATCCCCAGACCAAGCAAAGCAAGCCGACGGAGGCACGAACCAACCTTCCCCTACAGAACTCGCAATTTTTATTTGGATGTAGAAACAAAGAATATACATGCTTCAAAGTCACAATCCCCATAACAACCGCGATGCTGAAGTCTACTACCAACTAAGAAAACTCTGCAATTTATTCTATTCTGCATGGGACCAAGCCATATCCCACATCTTGCATGAGGCTAAGCCCTACCTCCATATTTGCATAGGGCTAAGCTCTGCCTTCATCTGCATGGGACTAATCCATGTCCCACATCTTGCATGGGACTAAGCCCTGTCCCGCATCTTGCACGAGACTAAGCTCTGTCCCACGTCTTTCATGAGGCTAAGACCTGCCTCTATATTTGCATAAGGCTAAGCTCTACCTTCATCTGCATGGAACTAAGCCATGTCCCGCATCTTGCATGAGACTAAGCTCTGTCTCCATATCTACATGAGGCTAAGCCCTGCCTCCATATTTGCATAAGGCTAAGCTCTGCCTTCATTTGCATGGGACTAAGCCATGTCCCGCATCTTGCATGGGACTAAGACCTATCTCGAATTTTGCATGATACTAAGCTCTTTCTCCATCTGCATGAGGCTAAGTCCTGCCTCCATATTTGCATAAAGCTAAGCTCTGCTTTCATTTGCATGGGACTAAGCTCTGTCCCGAATCTTGCACGAGACTAATCTTTGTCTCCATCTGCATAAGGCTAAGCCCATCCATTTGCATAAGGATAAGCTCTTCCTTCATCTGCATGGGACTAAGCCATGTCCCGCATCTTGCATGGGACTAAGCCCTGTCTCGAATTTTGCATGAGACTAAGCTCTGTCGCTATCTGCATGAGGCTAAGCCCTGCCTCCATATTTTCATAAGGCTAAGATCTGCCTTCCAATTTCATGGGACTAAGCCCAGTCCCGGATCTTGCATAAGGCTAAGCTCTGCCTCCTATTTGCATAAGGTCAATCATTGCCTTTCTATTTGTTGAGACTAAGTGCTGTCTCTCTAGCACTATTTATTTGCTCTTCTTTCGGGCTAAGATTTGGCCTCAACTTCACAAGACTAAGCCTTGTCGTGTTGCTCTTGACATCATATTATTGCATCTCATGGGCTGAAATATCGCCAACTTGTCCAAAGGCGTCGTAGTCTTAAGGAATCATCCTCATAGCCGGAATACATTATGCCATGGCCTGAGGATCTCTCAAAGTTTCATATCATTATTCAAAGACGTCATGGTTCGGAGGCACATTTTTGTCATGACCCAAATTCCCAACCTTAGGGATCGTGATGACGCCTAACACCACACTTGCTATCCTTTGATCATTTTATTAAGCATCAATAAATAAATTTAAAGTAAACTTAATTTAAATGATTTCCAAAGATAAAATAATAAACAATTGAATAAAAACAAACCACGAACTAATCATAAAATAGATCTAGAACTACCCCAGAGTCTGGTGTCATAATTCACGAACTACTAAAGAATACTACAAACACTGGGCTGAAAGAAATAGTGTAACTGTTCTGAATATACTAAAACAGTTTTATAAAAATAGGAGAAGACTCTCGGAATCTGCGAATGCCGGCAAATATACCTCGTGTCTCCGAATAAATTGATGGTTGCTCTAAAAATCTCTACTGCTGGCTAGGACCTGGATCTGCACAAAAGAGTGCAGAGTATAGTATCAGTACAACCGACCCCATGTACTGAGTAAGTGCCGAGCTTAACCTCGACGAAGTAGTGGCGAAGCTACGACGGGGCATTAACAAAATATAACCTGTGACGACAATATATACAATAGCACAATAAAATAATTCTACACGAACAAGAAAAATATAACTGAGACAATAAATATAAAGCAAGAAGGAAAACTAAACAAATAATTAAGTACTGCAACAACAATGAAATAATTTAGTCGCCTTTTCCAGGCGTCAACTATAACCAACTCTCAAATAATTTTCAAGTTTCCAAACTTTAACTTTAAATAAAAGTAGTGCCAAAATATGAAAATATTAATATAAAATAGTAAGTTTTCAAATCTTTGTTTTTCTTTGAAAATCAGTAAAAATATAAATGTCCTCCCTTATTGCTCCTTGTTGCAGCGTGCAACCCGATTCCACCGGACATATCATATCAATTTATTCACCTGTATCACAATCAATTATTCACCCTTATCACAGCCCCCTTATCACCGCCTTTCAAGTCAAAGCCTTTCATAATATTTATGTCTCGACAAATTGTAAACAGAAGAAGTTTCACTTTAAAATAATAGTAAAAGCAGAGTATGAAATAATGACAATAAAATAATGAGTGTTCCAGTCTTTATTTTATAAACAGTAAAACATGAATATTCTCCCTTATCATTGACTTGTTGCGGCGTGCAACCCGATCCCACATATTCACAATATCACAATCAATTATCTCCCCTTATCACAACCCGCTTATCACAATCAATTTTGTTTATTCATCAAAAACTTTCACAGTTCAGGCCAAGCCTTTCACAACACCTTTATTTCAACAATTGCAAACAGAAAACAGTATAGCTCGTAAGCTTCAACCAATATCATTTTACAATAAAACCAACTAGAGTAACGACCCGACTGGTCGTTTTGAGCTCTAGCACGTCGTTCAGCGATTTGAAGTCGCGAGCAGCTTTATTTCAGGTATTATGACTTGTAGGTGTGGTCGGAATTGAATTTCGGGAAATTTAGAGTTGATTTGGAAAGAGAATTCTCATTTCAGAAGCCTTAAGTTGGAAGAATCAACTAAGATTGGAATTTTGAGTAAACGACCTCTGAATCAGGATTCGAAGGTTCCTGCAGGTTCGTATAATGATTTCAGACTTGGACGTATGTCCGAATCGGGTTTTGGATAACCCGGGAGCTTTTCGATGCATATTGTGGAAGTCAGCATTTTTGAAGAAATTTCCTAGGTTTGGTCTGAAGCGCATTTCAGTGATGTTGATGTCCGTTGGGATTCCGAGTCTGGGAATATCTTCGTACGGTGATTCTGGAGTTGGGGTCGCGATCGAAAGTGAATTTGGATGTCCGTAGGTCATTTTGGAGTCATTTGGCTAAAGATAGAAATTTGAAAGTTTTTGAGAAATCCGACCGGAAGTGAAAATTTTGATATCGGGGTCGAAATGTGACTCCGGAAGTTGAATCAGGTCCGCAATGTCGAATATGAATTGTATGCAAAATTTGAGGTCAATCAGACGTGATTTGATAGGTTTTGGCATCAAATGTGAAAGTTTGAAAATTCTAAGTTTATTAAGCTTGAATCGGGCTGAGATTCATGATTTCGGCGTTGTTTGATGTGATTTTGAGGCTCGACTAAGTTCGAATGAGGTATTAGGTCTGGTTAGTAGTTTTGGTTAAGGTCTCGGGGGCCTCGGGCGTGTTTCGGATGCTCAACGGGTCAATTTTTGCCTTGAGAGGGTTGCTGGTTTTCTGGTGTGAGTGCGGCAGGTATTTACTATATGCGATTGCGTGAGTGGGTGTGCGATCTCATAGAAGGATTTGGAGGCTTCTTGGATTTGTCCTGTGCGATCACGGGTAGTTGTTTGCGATCGCATAGAAGGATTTGTGAACGCTGTTGGGTTGTCCTATGCGATTGCAGGGTCTGGTGTGCGAACACATAGAGGAAATGGGAGTTGGGGGCCCTTTGTCCTATGCGGACGCGGGTAGGGGACCGTGATCATGGAGTGTTGTCTTGAGGAAGCTCTGCGAACGCGCTCGTGGGTATGCGAACGCAGAGAGTAATTGGGGCCTAGGCAGATTAGTTTATAGGCAAAATTTGTGGCCATTTTGTCATTTCTTCCTTGCTTTGGTTGAATTTGGAGGAGCTTCAAGAGAGGATTTCTTCATGCAATGTCTAGGTAAGTAAATTCCTCCGGTTTTTAAGTTAAATACAAGATTATATGCATGAATTAGACATGGAAATTGGTAGGAAATTGGAAAATCTTAAAGGAACCTAGGAAATGGTAATTTGGATTTTTAGCCACGAATTTAAGCATGGAATTTAGAGTGAATTGTATATTTGAACTAGTAAAGTTGGGTAGAATGTATCTTCGAGAAATTTCGGATTCCGGGCACGTGGGCCCGAGCGCATTTTGGTCATTTCACTGAGCGGAGTTGGGGCATTATATAATTTGGAATTGTTGCAAATATTAGAGTATATTTTCATCGGTTTGTCGTTGTTTGGATAGTTTCGGAGCGTTGTGCAACAATTTGAGTCATCGGAAGGGCTTGGAGGCCGGTTATGGAATTTCGGAGCGAGGTAAGTCTCCTTTCTAATTTTGTGAGGGGGAATTATCCCCCTAGGTGAACTAATTAAGTTATGTGTTACTATCTGCGGGGGCTACGCACACACGAGGTGATGAGAGTCCGTGCGTAGCTACTATTATGCCATGTCCGGGTAGCCTAGGACCCACTAGCATGCCTTACCTGTTATACCTGTGATCTTGTCTGTGATATTAGCCTGCTAATATAACCGAAATTGTAATTGAATGACTAAGGAAGGTTAGAGTTTATTTTTCTAAACCATCTAAAAAGAGAATTGATTTCCTTCGCGGGCAATTGTATTTCCGGATAAGGTTGTATTATCAAACATTATAAAAACTTGGCAAGTGAGTTTCGAAAAAGGATTTAAACACATATTTTATCTGTCATTTACTTGAGTCTTCGTTTTCCCGACGTATTCGGGGTGGACTATTGATTGTGCCTGATTTCATGTGACCGCTTCGCAATTTACATTCCGCGAGCGGAGTGTTATTGCCCCCACTCTCATGGGAGCAGGCCATACACCACGGTGGATTGAAAGATTCCCTTTTGGTACGGGCCGTTCGATCCTCGACAGTGCATAGACATGAGTATTTTATTGAGAGATGCACTTTTGAAACGGGCCATTCGATCCTCGGCAGTGCATAGAGATGAGTATTTTATTGAGAGGTGCACTTTTAGTACGGGCAGTTCGATCCTCGGCAGTGCACATAGATGATTATTATGACGGCTCAGGCCGGTTGTCCTTATCCCGTATGCACATGCTAAAATGTTAAATGTTTTCATGGATTTTTAAAAGTGAAAAGATATTTGGGGGAAAACAGAGAGGAAAGTGTTTATTTAAAATATTTGGGGGGAAATGAGGAAGTGCTAACTGTTTGTTATTTCTAGTATTTACTTGGATTTCAGTGCCTTGTATATATTGTTGCTTTACTACCCCTATATGCCTACCGTGTTCATCATATGTTGTTAATTAGTTTGCTGGCCCTTAGTGAGTGTCTAATTCGACCTCTCGTCACTACCTCACTGAGGTTAGGCGGGCGCCTTACTGAGTACACGTTATTTTTGTACTCATGCTACACTTGCTGTGCATTTTTATTGCACAAGTACCGTCATAGTTACATGGCTGGTTGGAGACTTAGGCGAGCTGCACCATCAGGAGGCGATCCGCAGCTGACAGAGTCTCTCCCATACTGTATTTATTTTTATTTTAAATTCCTTGTCCAATTTGTATTTCGGACAGGCTTTGTGATGATTGTATAAATTCTTAAAAATCGCTCATGTACTTGTGATACCGGGTTCTGGGATGTGTTGGATATATTTGCTAAAGTGTAATATTTAAACTATTATTTTACTTGACAAGTTTTAATTAGTTAATATGTAATAAAGTGAAAGGAAATATTTTTCATAAATGTTAAAACAGGAAAATTATTTCAATTAATTAATGATTGGCTTGCCCGACAATGATGTCCGGCACCATCACGACCTTAGGGATTTTGGGTCGTGACAACATGGTATCAGAGCACTAGGTTCCCTTAGGTATCACGAGTCATGAGCAAGTCAAGTAGAGTCCTGCGGATCGGTACGGAGACATCTGTACTTATCTTCGAGAGGCTACAAGGTTGTTAGTAGTACTTCCCTTCTTGATTCCTTATCGTGCGATTCGATTCCCTTAAGGCTTATGCCTAAGTTTATTCTTACTCAATGTTATGCGTCGCGAATCGCTTGCAATGAATCAGGAATTTGAGGAATTGAAATGGTGCTACAGATGTAATTCGAGAAGTTTCCATGTATAATTGGTTGGGGCTGTTGTTATGGCCCTACAAAAGAATAATATGTTGTTTCAGATCAGTAACTGTGTTTCTGAGAGCGTTATGGCTATGGTCAGGTAGCGATGATGCTTGCGATGGGTTATCGTGTGATGTCGATATGATGATAGAATGCTTGCCCGTATGTTGGGGGTGATGAATAGTTTGAAGGGAGGTCTTCTCAGAGTGTGATTTCGAGATTTCGGTATTTTAGTTCCGGCAGAGGAAAGGCATTTGGGTTATGAATGGTCCGGTTGGGGTTAATAAAGTAGTAAGGCTTGGTGTCTTCAAGTGAGGTGGGATATGCACCTGTGACGTGAAGTCGTCGTCATTGATCGAATGGAATGTGTTAAGTTTGTCGGTGCTATGGTTTATTTGGTTGCGTGGGGTCAGAGTATTGAGAAGAAGTATTGAAGAATGAGGTTGGCAGAGAATGGTCCTGAAGTGAGGCTAGGCGGTGGCTTCACTTCTAGAAGGCCATGTGTAAGAAGCGGAAGTTGAGCAGTCGCAAAGTGGGGGAGCGGCAGCATAGATTGGAATTTGAAGATATTGTCGCGCATTTAATGGATGTCCATGCGGAGCGAACAGACTAGTAAAGTTGGTAAATGAAGCAGGGTGTAGGATGGGGTATTGAAGTCATAGAGAGCGTGCATTTCAGCATCGTTGGAAGGTGTCCGCGGGTGATTTCCATATGTGGGTCATCTCCTGTGAATGGGTTAGCGGTAGCATGGTTGGCAAGTATCGGTGAGGGGTTCTAGTGGCTATTCGGTAGGAGGCAGAATGTGTGAATGATGCTA
>MDKI01039648.1:0-16221 GCA_005239505.1 Nicotiana paniculata
AACAATAACAATAACAATAACAATAACAATAACAATAACAATAACAATAACGGTAACAATAACTGTAACAATAACAATAACAATAACAATAACAATAACAATAACAATAACAATAAAAATAACAATAAAAATAATAATAACAATAATAATAAGAATAAAAAAAACAATAATAATAATAATAAAAATCATAATAATAATACTAATAATAATAATAATAGTAATAATAATAGTAATAATAATAATAATAATAATAATAATAATAATAATAATAATAGTAATAAGAATAATAATAATAACAACAATAACAACAATAACAACAATAACAATAATAATAATAACAATAACAATAACAATAACAATAATAATAACAATAACAATAACAATAACAATAACAATAAAAATAACAATAAAAATAATAATAACAATAATAATAAGAATAAAAATAACAATAATAATAATAATAATAATCATAATAATAATACTAATAATAATAATAATAGTAATAATAATAGTAATAATAATAATAATAATAATAATAATAATAATAATAATAATAATAATCTCCATACCCGCACAAAAACCACCAATTTCTTCTTTTCCTCCTTTTCAAAATTTCTCCAATCATCTACATATAGATGTGTTAGTTTTGGAGCTATCACAATAATTCCTAGAAAGCTAGCAATCTTTTGACCTTTTTCCCCAATAGCTTGGTTACGATTATTAAACGGCACATCAACTATCTTTTCCGGAGGAAGTTTCCAAATATCTTTTAGTAAAGTAGGTCAAGAACCTTTATTGGCTCTGAATTACCTAGAATGGAAGATGCAAAGGTCATCAAATAGCAATAACTTAAGAAAGAGACTTCACAGTCACATCTTTTTTTCCTATCTTTCAGATTCTGTCAATTTTTTACATACAGAACCAAGTGATGCATTTTTAGGTAAATACTTTCTGTTAAAATTGAATGACAATCTTATAATGTAGTTTGAATGCTGAAAATTAAACAATCCACTGGAAAATTGATGCCTCTTGTGCAAGCAACAATTACGTAGCTACATTTTACTATATATACACCACAGAAAACAAGTTCAAGAAAGAACAAAAGATATCCATTATCAACTTTATGGTCAAGCTGCAAAATCAATTAACATTCTCAATCTGAAAACAATCCAGGAGCCTCTCGTAGGGCAACTGGACAAGAATGAAAGAGAAGCCAATCTTACCCCGCAATAGTCATAACCAACTCCAAAATGAACTTGTAGTAATCACAACCAGCATGTACAAGTAGGACCTATGCAGATGTATCCTATTGCTTTCAACTGATTTGTAAAATCAAAAACATTGTTCGATAGACTATAGAGTATGACGCTGCTAATTGACATGTGCAGATCTAGTTTGGTAAGCATTTTGGACCCATTTAGGCTACAACCTCAATAGAATTGTAAGAAGTCTATGTGAAGCAGTTTACATCATAAAAAAAAGTCTTTGTGAAGCAGTTTATGTGCCATTCCTAACTTTTACAATTTAGCAAAAGTATATCTCATTAAAATAACTCAGATATTTGGGGCCCTGGAAATTTTATATAGACAAAGGCCTGAAAAGATAACAATATACTCCTAAGGTTGGCAGATTTTAGTGTAATCAGATCTAATGGCACATGCTATATATTTTAGCCTAGGAAAAAGTAAATCCAAGAGAAGCTACATGGATTTTCCATTTTCATAAAAGTTGAGAGTTCACAGTTGCATATAAACTAATTAGATTGGCCAAAGTATTCACACAATTAATATTTGAAAATGATTCCAGAGAAAAGTGTTACCTGATTTGTCATCATTTTGTTGAACTTTAGTGCCACCAGCAAAACTATTTAGCTCATTAGATTGATCATCATGCGCCTGATCTTGAGAATAGTTCTGATTATCCATCAACTGCTCAATACAGGGCTGGGTTGCATAATGATTTTGACCATCCATCAAATGCTCAATATAAGGTCTCACATCTTCATCGTTGTTTTGTTCAATTACCAGTCGGTTGCGACCTCTAGTTCGCATAGTTCCTTATCCAAAATGAAAAAATTATCTAGCTGCATTAAGCTATATTAGTACTAGATTAACTCCAACAGATCAACAGGTCACGTGCAAAACAGGAGGAAGCATCATCCTTATCTCAAAATGTGAAAAAATTAACAACTCGTGCACACAAACAAAGCCTTGCAACAAAGATTGTTCTAGAGATAAGAGTTATTGATGAACTAGGAAAACAATTATCAAGTGATAGTACCACCTTAGCATATCACATTTGAATGGATACAATAAGCAAAATATAAGTAAAAGAAAGCAAAACGAATTCACTAAAACATCCAATATTCAAATTTTTGAAGTAAAAAAATAACACCCTTAGATTTTCTTAAATAACACTTGGAAGAAAAATGTTCTATAAGTTTCACCTATCTTATTCAGAATCACATTCATTTTCTATAACTAAAATCACGTTCTGTTTTTTATTTTATTCAGGTCATTACTTTCCTTGTTTTTTATTTTATTCATGTCATTGCTTTCCTTGTTCCTTCTGAGCTTGTTACAGATGTTCTATTTAACCCATCTTTCATTTAGTTATCTTATAACAATGCAGCATTCTAATCATGATAAGTATTCGATTGTGTTTCATCGGCATTAAGGTCTCCTATTCTTTTTCTAAAGGTAGAAAAACAGCAGCAACAGTATTATGACTCTTCAGAGGCATCAGATTTATGAAAATCAGAAAAGCTCGCATCAATTAACAAAATAATAGAAACAATATATATGTTGAATAGTGAAATTCATATCTCGACTACTGATAGTGTAACGACCCGACTGATAGTTTCGAAAGTTATAGCCCCATTTCTCCCATTTATGCTTCTTTTGTGCTTTACAGCTGTATTATGTCTTACGGAGTTGGTTGGTTCGGGTCCGGAGTGGTTTCAGAGTGAAATTGAGACACTTAGTCTCTTAATTGGAAGCTTAAGTTGGAAAAGTCGACCGGATGTCGACTTGTGGGTAAACAACCTCAGATTTAAATTTTGATGGTTCTGTTAGCTCCGTTAGGTGATTTTGGACTTAGGGGAGCATCCATAATGTGATTTGGCGTCGGCAATAGAATTAGGCTTGAATTGGCAGAAGTTAGAATTTTGGCGATTTTGGCCGGCAGTAGAAATTTTTATATCGGGGTCGAAATAAATTTTCGGAAGTTGGAGCAAGTTCGTGGTGTCATTTTTGACTTGTGATTAAATTGTTAGGTCAATCAGACGTGGCTTGATAGGTTTCGGCGTCGTTTACGAAATTCGAAAGTTTAGAAGTTCTTTAGGCTTGAATCCGGGTGTAATTTGGTATGTTGGTGTTGTTTTGAGTGAATTGGAGGTTCGCCTAAGTTTGCATGGGGTTATATGACTTGTTTGTAGGTTTTGTTGAGGTCTCGGAGGCCTCGTGGGTGTTTCGAATGCTCATTGGAAGGAAATTTTGGACTTAAGCATTGCTGGTTTCTTCTGGTGTTCTGGTGTTTCGCACCTACGGTGGGGAGCCCGCAGGTGCGGCCCCGCAGAAGCGAAGAGGAGGTCGCAGGTGCGGGCAGGTCTGGGTTGGACCGGAAGCGCAGGTGCGGAGGATTGAGCTTATCTGCGAGCCCGCAGGTGCAAGGCTAAGCCGTATATGCGGAAGAATGAATCATAGGTAATTCCGCAGAAGCGGAAGATGGGCCGCAGAAGCGACTTGCAGGTGCGAGACATGGAGCGCACGTGCGAGCCCAGTGGAATTAAGTGATTTCTGCAGGTGCAGAACTCTGGTCGCAGAAGCTTGTCCGAAGAAGCGGTCTGGGCACCACAGTTGCGGTTTTGTTGGGCAGAACCTATAAATAGAAGACTTCGAGAATTTTCCTCATTTTCACATTTTGGAACTCGGACTTTGGGGATTTTTGAGGAGATTTTTGAAGGGATTTCGAAGTTATCACTGAGGTAAGTCCCTTGAGCCTATTTATCTTCAGTAATGGTGTTTTCCCACTGATTTTATGCCTAATTAGTGAGACTTTAAAGTGAAATTTGGGGGTTTAGGGCTTGAGAATTGGAGAGTGAACTTTTGGGTTTTTGAGGGGCAATTGAGGTCAGATTTTGATAAATTTTGTATCGTTAGACTCGTGAGTGAATGGGCTTTCAGGTTTTGTGATTTTCATCGGGTTTCGAGATGTGGGCCCGGGAGGGGGGGAGGGGGGTTGAGCCGATTTTGGATTTTGGGCTAGATTTTGGTAGTTCCATTATGGAATTGATCCTCTTAGCCTATATTGATTATATCATTATGTTTGTGGCTAGATTCAAGGAATTTGGAGGCCAATTCAATAGGCAAGGGAATTTCGGAGTAGGATTTCTACGCGGTTGAGGTAAGTAACAATCTTAAATCTGGTTTTGAGGGTATTAAACCCCGAGAATTGGTATGATGTGAATATTTTGGAGGTGACGCACATGCTAAGTGACGGGCGTGTGAGTGTGCACCGTGAGGGATTGTGACTTGGTCCATCCCGTGAAACTGTAAAGTCGAATAGCCATTGTTATTACGTGCTTTTCCTTGTTTTGAGTAATTGACTTTCTTACAGTTTAGAAACCAAGTTTAGGCCATATGATATCACTGTTGGGACCCGCAACAGTCGTATACTTGTTGAATTGACTGCCAATTGTTGTCTTGTACTTAGTCACCGTCTTACATGTGTATCATATCTCTGTTATCTCTCATTTCTTGTTGATACTTGTTGTATTCTCTGCTTAGGCTGATTATTGTGATATTCTGTGAGCCCGAGAGGCTGGAAAGGCTAGTGACTGAGATAGGGCCTAAGTGCCGAGCTGTGAGCTATGTGAGGTATATGGATCAGGTTTCACGCTGCAACAAGCCTTATGGATATATTTATATTATGGATCGGGTTGCACGCTGGAACAATATTGGATCGGGTTGCACGCTGCAACATTATTGGATCGGGTTGTACGTCGCAATAATATTGGATCGGGTTGCATGCCGCAACAATATTGGATCGGGCTTCACGTTGCAGCACTATAGCGCTTGGGATGAAGGATCCCCTCCGGAGTCTGTTCATCCCCAGTGAGCGCATATACCTATTGAGAGTGTGTATTGAGGGCTGAGAGCGGAGAGTATGAGTTGTTGAGATGAGTTGAGTGACTGTTGCCGTGATATGGCTGTACTTGATTTTATTTATTGTTACACTTAGTTTCTATCTATTGTTGTTGTGGAAATTCTGGAAGATTCATATATGTTTTACTTGAGCTCGAAATGATTTGACTTAAACTATCGGATTAGAAAGTATGTTCACTCTTTATTGAAAACTTTTGAAATGAATTGTATTTTCATAGCTCGTCACTGCTTCTCAGTTCCTTATTTAATTATGTTACTTGCCGAGCTGGTTGTACTCAGATTTTAAAACTTAAAACATAAATCGACAAGGATAATTAGCCAGTTTTTAATCAAAGCAGTCGTGAGGAGGCGTGAGCCAATATATATGCAACCCGTAATCCATAATAACTATCACGTGTGTGCCAGGAACTAGTGTCACAAGTCCTACGGGCATTCTAACAGAATATACAAGAGATACAATATACAGTCCCACTGTCTGAAAGAAATAGACGGAAAATAAGCAAAAGAAACCCCATAGTGCTGCCGGAGATCGCCAGGAGAAAATAGCTCACCGTGAAGTCAGGTCCGTCTATAATCAAAATCAAGCTCCGGTCCAACAACCAGATGCACCAGTCTCAGAACCTGTACAATTAAGTACAGAAGCGTAGCATGAGTACATAAATATATATGTACCCAGTGAGTATCCCGCCTAACCTCGAAAAGGTAGTGACAAGAGGTCGACATGACACTCACTAAGGTCCAACAATATAATTTAACAGAATATGATGAAAACGGTAGACATGTAAAGGTAGTGAAGCAGCAAATATATATAAGGCACTGAAAACCAAGGAAATACTGGAAATGAATAAACAATTACTACTTCACCTTCCCCCAAATATCTGTCAAATCAATGTTAATGAATTTAGAAACAAATAAATCATGCACATACAGGGTAAAGACAACCGGCCGGAGTCATAAGATAGTCGTGTTCGTGCACTGCCGAGGGCCGAACGACCCGATCCATAAGTGCACCTTTCCATAAAGTACTCACATCTATGCACTGCCGAGGATAGAACGGCCCGAACAAAAAAGTGCATCTTTGCCATAAAATCATCCTCTCTATGCATTGCCGAGTATTGAACGGCCCGAACCAAAATGGCATCTTCCAATTTGCTGTGGCGTATGGCCCGTTCTATAAGAGTGGGGGAAATCACACTCCGGTCCCGAAATGTAAATTGCGAAGCGGTCACATGCACACACACTATTACTTTTTAAATTACTTTTCAGTAAACAATTCCTTACAAATTATCTCAAATTCCATGATCTCAGGGAAATAAGCCGTATGTAACATTTAATTTATTAAGCATATAGTTCATATCAAGTAAAACACAAGGCATGATGTGGGCATAACTACCCGGACATAATAATAATAATAGCCGCGACGTACTGACTCTCGTCACTTTGTACGTATGTAGCCCCCACAATTACCACATATAACATTTAAATCACCTAGGGGGACATTTCCCTCTTACAAGGTTAGAAAGGAGACTCACCTCGTGTCGAATCTACTCCCCGGACCAAGAACGCGCCCGAAACTTCGAACTCTACAGCCGAGGACTCGAAACTAGCCAAATGTTATACAAATACATCAATTTATGCTCAAAGTATGGAAATTCTCCTACGTATTTTGTAAATTCATCATTCTTGAAGAAATCCCAAAATTCAACCCGAGCCCGCATGCTCGGATTCCAAAAATTCTCGAAGGCAACACTCATCCATAGCCTAAGGATCATTAATATACGATTTTTACTTGATGTCATAGCTAATTGACGGGTATTTCTCTAAATTCCCGAAAGCCCTAGGTTATTACCCAATTCTTGATTTTTTTGCTAATTAAGAAGGTTAACTTAACTAAGAATTCATGAATTAGACTAACTTTGGGGTAGAATTTACTTACCTCTCAGTGGTTGGGTCGTGGAGCCCTTTTCCCAAGCTCTCAAAGTGTTTTAATGGAGGAAGAAATGAAGAAACAATGAAGAATCCCGTATTTAAGAAACACACTGACTGACAGTGGTTCCGCACGTGCGACTCAAAGACCGCACCTGCGAGCAAAGGCTCACACCTGTGGAAATGGATGAGGAAGCCTGGGCCTGCACCTCCACCTGCGTAGAGGAGACCGTACACGAGGCTCCGCTCCTGCAAAACTTTGTCCGCACCTGCGAGAAATGGGCTGCCCGCTGGGGTCGCACCTGCGAGGCTAGGACCTTAGGAGCGGTCCCGCACCTGTGACTGAGCAACCGCACCTGCGGTCACACTAGAACAGGTGCACCAACAGCTATTTCAGCTGGTTTTTGGCCTCGTGTGGTGTCCAGGAGGCACCTGGGCCTACCCGAGCCCCCATCCAAATATACCAACAAGTCCTAAATCATAATACGGATTCGCTCGAGCCTTTGAAAAACCCAAAACAACACTAAAACTCAAAATCACACCTCAAAACCTCTAAAACCAAACTTAGGAAATTTAAGTTTTCTTGACTTCGCTAACAACGTGCCGAACCGACCTATGCTACTCGGAATGACACCAAATTTTGCAGGCAAGTCATAAATGACATAACGGAACTAGTCCCGGTCTTGGAATTCCGTTCAGACCTCGATAACTCAAAAACACGTCCCAAACAACAATAGGAACTTAAGGAACTCTTATTTCAATATTGGGCGCCGAAACGCTCCCGAGTCATCCAAAACTCATTCCGAACATACGCCCAAGTCCGAAATCATCATACAAAGCTACTGGAACCGTCGAAACTCGATTCCGAGGTCGTTTACTAAAAATGTTGACCGAAGTCAAATTTGGCCTTAACGGCCAACCTGAAGGAACCAAGTGTTCCAATATTGCTCTAAACACTTCAGAATCCCGAACCACCAGGCCCCGCAAGTCATAAATCACAATAAGCCGCTATGGGAAGTTCATTTAGGGGAACGGGGTCCGATAGCGCAAAACGACCGGTCGGGTCGTTACATTATCCACCTCTTAAACAAACGTTCTTCCTCGAACGGGTCTAGAATCATACCTGAAGTGCTGAATAAGTGTGGATATCTACTCCGCATGTCCTCCTCGGACTCCCAGGTTGCATCCTCAACTGGTTGGCCCTTCCACTGGACTTTTACGGCAGAAACTCTCTTGGACCTCAACTGGCGATCTTATCTATCAATAATAGCAACTGGCTCCTCCTCGTATCCCAACCTCTCATCCAACTGAAATCAACCACGTGAGAGAGGTCGGTGTGGTACCTCTGGATCATGGATACATGAAAAATGGATGAATTCCTGATAAACTGGGAGGTAAGGCCAGCTCATAAGCAACCTCCCCAACTCGCCTCAACACCTCGAAGGGACCTATAAACCTCGGGCTTAGCTTTCCCTTATTCCTAAACCTCATAATACGCGGCGAGACTTTCAACAGGACCTTATATCCCTCCTTAAATTATACATCATGCGCCCTCTGATCCGTGTAACTCTTTTGTCTGGACTGTGCTGTGCGGAGCCTCTCCTGGATCAACTTCACTTTCTCCAAAGCATCCCTCACTAGGTCGGTGCCATATAACTTAGCCTCGCCAGGCTAAAACCATCCGATAGGAGAACGACATCGCCGACCATACAAAGCCTCAAATGGAGCCATCTTGATGCTGGACTGGTAACTATTATTGCAAGCAAACTCGGCCAAAGGCAAGAACTGGTCCCACTGACCTCCGAAGTCAATCACGCATGCCCTGAGAATGTCCTCAAATATCTGAACTGTACGCTCTGAATGGCCATCAGTCTGAGGGTAAATTTTGTGGTGAGATCCATCTAGGTACTCATCTCACTATGCAATGCTCTCCAGAAATACGAGGTGAACTAAGGACCTCGATCTGATATAATGGACACCGGCACACCGTGAAACCGGACTATCTCCTGAATGTAGATCTGGGCTAAACTCTAAGAAGTATAAGTAGTGGCTACAGGAATGAAATATGCTGATTTGGTCAATCTATCCACAATGACCCAAACCGCGTCAACCTTCCTCAAAGTCCGAGGCAACCCAACCACGAAGTCCATAGTGATGCGCTCCCATTTCCACTCAGGAATGAGCATCTTCTGAAGTAGGCCTCCTGGACTCTGGTACTCATACTTCACCTGCTGGAAATTAAGACACCTAGTCACATACTCCACGATGTCCCTCTTTATACGCCTCCATCAGTAATGCTGCTTCAAATCACGATACATCTTCGTAGCACCAGGATGAACAGAATACCGAGAACTGTGTGCCTCTTCTAGAATCCTCTCCCTCAGGCCATCAACATTAGGAACACATAAACGACCCCGAAGTCTCAGAACACCATCCTCGCCAATAGCAACCTCCTTGGAACCACCCCGTACCACTGTTTCCCGAAGCTCTGCTAAGCATGGATCATAGAACTGTCGGGCCTTAATCTCCCCCAATAACAAATACTGAGCAACCACATGTGCTAAAAATCGACGAGGCTATGAAAGGTATAATCTCACCAGGAGATTGGCCAAGGACTGAATGTCCAAGGCTAGAGGTCTCTCCTCTGCTGCAATATAAGCCAAGCTACCCATACTCTCCGCCTTCCTGCTCAAAGCAGCTGCTACCACATTTGCCTTGACCAGATGATAAATAATGGTGATATCATAATCCTTCAACAACTCAAGCCATATGCGCTGCCTCAGATTAAGAACTCTCTACTTGAACAAGTGCTGCAAGTTGCGGTGGTCTGTATAAACCTCACAGGACAACCCATAAAAGTAGTGCCTCCAAATCTTAAGAGCATGAACAATCGCCGCCAACTCTAAATCGTGCACAAGGTAATTCGTTTCATGAACCTTCAGCTGGCGCGAAGCATAAGCAATAAATATTCCTTCCTACATCAATACACACCCCAAGCCAACGCGTGAAGCGTCACAATATACTGTATACACCCTAGAACCGGAAGGCAATTCTAGAACTGGTGCTGAGGTCAATGCTGTCTTGAGCTTCAGGAACCTCGCCTCACACTTGTCAGACCATCGAAACAGGGCATTCTTCTGAGTAAATCTGGTCAATGGAGCTGCAATAGAAGACAAACCCTCCACAAATAGGCGATAATAGTCTGCTAGTCCCAAAAAGCTCCTGATCTCTGTAGCTGAAGTAGAACGCGACCAACTCTGAACTGCCTCGATCTTCTGAGGATCAACCTTGATACCCTCTCCGGATACCACATACCCCAGGAATGCTACGGAATCCAACCAGAACTCACACTTGGAGAACTTAGCATATAGCTTCTGTTCCCGCAAGGTCTGGAGCAGAACTCTCAAATGATGCTCGTGCTCACCCAGGCTACGTGAGTAAATCAAGATGTCATCTATGAAGACAATGACAAAGGAATCAATATACGGCTTCTGAACACCTATTCATCAAGTCCATGAATGTTGATGGGGCATTAGTCAAGCCAAAGGACATCACAAGGAACTCATAATGGCCATATCTCGTACGAAAAGCAGTCTTCGGAACATCTGAGGCCCGAATCTTCAACTGACGATATCCCGATCTCAAATCAATCTTAGAAAAAACTCGGGCACCCTGCAACTGGTCAAACAATTCATTGATGCGCGTCAAAGGATACTTATTCTTAATGGTGACCTTGTTCAACTGGAGGTAATCAATACACATCCGCATGGACCCATCCTTCTTCTTCACGAATAGAATTGGAGCACCCCATGCCGATATACTCAATCTGATAAACCCCTTAGCTAACAACTCCTCAAGCTGCTCCTTCAACTCCTTCGGAGACATACGGTACAGAGGAATAGATATAGGTTGGGTTCCTGGAGCTAAATCAATGCAGAAATCAATATCACGATCAGGAGGCATGCTCGGAAGGTCTGAAGGAAATACATCAGCAAACTGTCGAACAACTGGCACTGAATCAATCATCGGAGACTCGGTGGTGGTGTCCCCCACATAAGCTAGATAGGCCAAAAAACCCTTCTCGACCATATGTCGAGCCTTCATGAATGAAATAACCCGGCTGGCTGCACTAACTGAGGAACCTCTCCACTCCAGCCTAGGTGACTTGGGCATGGCTAAAGTAACTATCTTGGCATGGCAATCTAGCAGCGCATGATAAAGAGATAGCCAATCCATGAATAGAATAACCTCAAAATCAACCATGTCGAGCAATAAAAGGTCCGCTCCGATCTCGAACCCATAGAAGGTGACCACACAAGACCGATAGATCCGATTTACCACCACAGAATTGCCCACAGGAGTGGACACATATAAAGGAGAACCCAAGGACTCGCGAGGAGCATCCAGGAAATGAGCAAATAATGCTGAAACATATGAATAGGTGGATCTTGGATCAAATAATACTGAAGCCTCTCTACCACATATTGGGATAATACCTGTGATCACGGCATCTGAGGCCACTGCATCTAATCTTGCAGGAATGGCATAGAATCTAGCTGGAGTACCGGAAGGCTGAGCTTCACCAGAGTGAACAAGAGCTGTCTGACCTCCCCCTGTCTGGCCTCCACCTCTAGGACGACCCTTGCCGACCTGTCCTCCACCTTTAAGTAGCCGGACTGCTGGTGCTGGACCCATCGGCTGATAACCCTGCTGTACGGTGTTGCCCCGAAACCTGGGACAATGCCTCCTCATATGTCATGGCTCTCCACACTCGTAACAACCCCCTGTTACCATAGTCTGCTGCCCCAAAGAAGAACCCTGAATGGCCGGAGGGCGATGTGCGCACTCTGGCATAGCACTGAAGTAGGGGTCGGAGGATCTCGGATGACTAGGATAACCACTAGGTGAACTCTGAATGGATGGAGGACGGTAGGAACGCTCTAGCATGGCGCTGAAATGAGGCCTCGGTGGAACACCTCGAGGAGGTGGTGGAAGGGCTGAATATAAAGGCCTGCTGGGCTGACCACTGCTAAACTGACCTCTGCCCCTAGCTGGGGCACCTCTGAAATCTCCGGAGAATCTAGCCCTCTTGTCCTGCTGCCCCTGCTCCCTGCTCCTCGACCGATACACCTCAATTCTGCGAGCAATCTCTACCACGAGTTGATAAGGAGTACCCATCTCGACCTCTCGGGCCATGGTGGCCCTAATACCTGGATGCAACCCAGCCACAAATCTCCGCACCCTCTCTACATCAGTAGGTACTATCATGAGTGCATGGCGAGACAACTCTAAAAATCTGACCTCATAATCTGTCACTGACATTTGTCCCTGCTCTAGACTCTCAAACTGTTACCGCAGCTCTTCCCTCTCAGAGGGTGGGATATATCTATCCAGAAACATCTGCATGAACTACTCCCAAGTGACAGGAGGAGAATCTGCTGGCCCGCTGAGAATATAGGACTGCCACCATCTGCGAGCTCTGCCCTCTAACTGGAAGGTAGTGAAGTCACTCCATGGGACTCTAATATCCTCATATTATGTAGCCTGTCCCTGCACCTGTCAACAAAATCCTGGACATCCTCGCCTCGCTCACCCCCGAAAACTGGAGGGTGCAATGGAGTCCATCTATCCAATAACTTTTGCGGGTCGCCGTCCGCAGCTGGTCTGGGCTCAGGTGCTGCTGCTACAGACTGGACCCCACCCAATGGAGTGTATCCGGGGTATGATGTAATGCTGTTGTCTGGCATGCAGCCTGGGCAGTAGGGGTTTGGAATCCCCCTCCCGCCTAAGAAGTGGAAAGATCTACTGGAAATAAACTAGCCTGGGACATAGTGTCCATAAATCTCATCATACGACCCATGACTGCTTGGAAGCCTGGCGCCGTCATAAAGTCTACTGGAGCAGGATCTGCTGGAGGCACCTCGTCCTGCTCCTCAATGATAGGTTACCCTGGTGGTGGAACCGGAATAGCTCTGGGACTCCCTCGTCCCCTACCTCGGACCGGTGCCCTCCCTCGGCCTCTACCGCAGCCTCGGATAACGGGTGTAGCGGCCCTTCCCGGGTTTGGAACATCAGATGCACGCGTCCTCACCATCTGTGAGAGAATAGAAGAACGGATTTAGTAAATCATCGACTACACAATAGAGTAAAAACAAAGAGAGGTTTCCTAACACCCTATAGCCTCCTAAAGATAAGTACAAATGTCTCCGTACCGATCCGCAAGACTCCACTGGGTTGCCCGTGACTCGTGAGACTTACGTGAACCTAGAGCTCTGATACCATGTTGTCACGACCCAAAATCCTAACTTAGGTCGTGATGGCACCCAACGGCGGGGTCAGGCAAGCCAACACTCAATTTACTAAGGATTCTTTTGTTGATACCCAATTTTTCCTCAAATTATTTTAAAGTTGCATATATACCTTCAAAAACATGTTTTCATAAAAATTGGTATTCTTCCGTAATTTTCCCATATTTTTATTAATTTATTCAGTATTTCATTTCTAAATTGCATTACAAATGATTTCAAAAATATTTCTTGACTTAATATATTATTTTTACTCCTATTAAGACCAAATTATTTCACAATTAGCCAAATTGGCACTCTTTAGCTATAATTGTAATAACTTTGCTATTATAGCCTAATCATATGTTTTATACTATTTTTGTCCAATAATTAGTCGTTTGCATTCTTTAATACTTATTAATCATGTAATTTAATTTACTAAGCATCAATTTCATTTTAACTGGGTATTTAATAGTTAGCCACTCTCTATTTAAATTCTAGCCTAAATCCAGCCGGACCCCAACCCCAACTAAATTAGCCCAAATACCAGGCCCAGTCTACTTAGAGCCACCCGACCCAATTCCATTTTTAATCTGGACCGTTGGATCATTTCTGATCAATGGACCAGATTAGTCCTTACCAAATTAAGACCCTAGACGACTAACCCCCTCCATTCACTACCCCCCATTCATAACTCAACCGTCTCTCTCTCTCTGAGACTCTCTCTAGAACCTTCCCCCTTCTTCAAGCTTTGCCTCTCCTTCTCCGGCCACCTCCCTTGCCGGAAACTATGAGGTTCTCACCTCTCCTCGACCCAATGGCTCCGCCTTTCATGTCTGTGTCACCGATGGAGGATTTCAAGCGACCCTAAGGCAATACACTCCTATCTCCGATCTCATGCCATGTTTTCTGGCCTCCTATGGCCGTTCGAGTGAGGTCCTTGCATTTTTCGGCCAAAAGTCGGTAATATCTAGGTCTCTCTTCTCTTTTTGGGTTTTCTCTGGAAACCCTAGTTCTAATATCTTCCGATCTTCTTAGATCTATGACAGATCTATGTTCATCCTGATGTTTTCACCCATTTTTCTCTTAAAGCCCCAATGCTTTTCAAACGATTCTGCATTTTTGAGAACTAGGGTTTCTTGACCCCTTTTTAAACGTATGATCTTCTGATTTCAGTATTAATATTGATTCCCACTATGTTTTTTAAACGTTCTTCTTAAATCTCCTCTTTTACTCCTAAGTATTCTGATGAAACCCTAATTTTTAGAGTTTATGTCCGTATTATTTATCTATATGTTCTTCTAGATTCTTTCTGAGTTCTATACTTCTTGTCGTAATTTTGTTGTTAGGGTTACGATTTTCTATTGTTTCTCCAAATACTTGCTTAGGGTTTCTCTGATTTTGTTCAATACATGTTGTTTAACGATTAATAGGTCTGATTGTTTGCCTTATTGATTGTTCACACAATAATTTATACTGATTTTTGTGTAAACCCCTTAGACCTGTGATATCTTCCCTGAATATGTGACTTTTTGTATTTTCCTTGTAACTATGTAGTGATTTTCGAATTGTTTCCTTGTTTGTGTGATACTTTCCTTAGTTAGCATTGAGTCCTTGTGATTTTCAATCCCATCCGTCATTCTTGTGACTAATTTCCAGAACTAAATTGTACTATACCCTATTTATGTGCACGAATATGTTGTTGATTGTCTGACATATACTCTCCCTAATTATGTGTTATGTACCTAGACTTAATTGCTTGCTATATACTTTACTACTCCTTTTATGGTAAAGGTCAGTTTTATAGTTGATTTTTTTTCCTTATTTAACTCTAGTTGTGCCGTTTGAATTATGACTCCCTAGTGAAAGGGAGTCTAGGTCTTTGATTGATACTGATTGAACATTATTTCTATAATTATGTTAAACTATTACTCCTTACCTTATTTCACTACTCGTTTTCAAAACTTTAAATACTCTAGTCTTTCACGAACAGAGACAGACACGAACTGATCTGTTAAAAAATCTCTCTCACACACAATTAATAAAGACTCTATGCCCTCTCTTCTATGCTAACTACTACTATTCTAAGCTAGCCGGCTGCAAGCCAAGGCTAACTATTGTGCATCTCCTACTTTCCTGTTTGTGTTACTGCTTTCTTCACTTTACTGGTATGTTTTAATTTAGATTCCAATCTTCAAACCAACTTGTTTCTACTACGATTGTAATTTAGTATGCTTCCAATTTTCTTTACTTATTATTCAGCATGTATCTAGGATCCTGAACTCCCCTCTGCATGTTAAGTTAGGATTTATTTGTTTATGACCAGCATGTTTCTATATACTTAGCACCTACTTCCTACATGCCTATGACTGGTACATTAGTTTAACCATGGCCTTGGTTGTTTTAGGGGTTAATCTAACCCAGTACTTTACGATACCCCTAATCCTCTAGACCCTTAGAAATTTCTGATTGTATGTCTATATATGTATCTTCCCGCTACATGTCTTCCCTCACATGCTCTGTATTTGTCCCAATCCCATCACCCCTGTTTGTGATTGTTGGACTATCCTTTGTCTTTTGTGTGATGCTAAGCTTCTATTTCCTTCTTCAAAATTGTTTTCTTACTTACCTTTTCTCAAAACTGTTTCTTACTTACCCTTTCTCAAAATTGTTCTCTTACTTACCCTTTCTCAAAAACTGTTTTCTTACTTAAACCCTTTTAAAAAATAAAAATCACTCTCACATATACTCTTAGAAGTCTACGTCCAGCCCCCTTCGTGTGAGCACTGTGAACAACTATTTTTTGACCACACCGAAATTCTATACTATTTTGCTATAAATATTAA